>VZTO01016499.1:2601-51300 GCA_013400615.1 Syrrhaptes paradoxus | reverse complement strand
ACAATATTCCAGATGCGGTCTCACCAGGGCAGAGTAGAGGGGGAGGAGAACCTCTCTTGACCTACTGACCACCCCCCTTCTGATACACCCCAGGATGCCATTGGCCTTCTTGGCCACGAGGGCACAGTGCTGGCTCATGGTCATCCTGCTGGCCACCAGGACCCCCAGGTCCCTCTCCCCTACACTACTCTCCAACAGCTCAGTACCCAACTTATACTGTAATGGATTCACTAGACTCAAGTGCCAACACAGAATCTATATCAAAACACTCCCAGGGCACTTTTGATTGACTGGAAAATTGCAAGTGGAAACAACCTGTCAGCTATTCAATGATGTGTAAATCATTTCTTATTCTTGTTGCACAGCTTATTATTTCTGTACCATTCAAACACAAATCTTAGGTGTGTTCATGCCCTGAGAATATCACTTCAAAGCTCACTGGTAGCACCTCTGCCATTGTAAGAGTTCCTGAGCCACACTGAAGAAAACCATGATGCTAAATGTACGTGATACTAAATTGTCACGTTTTGCAGGTTCAAAGCAGATAAGAGGAATTCATAGAACAAAAAATTGTAAGGACTACTCAATACAAGGATAGTACATGTGGCTCAGATGTCCCTGTGATGCCGTTTTTTGGAGCTTAGAAGAGTACCTCTGACTCAGCATAACTCTTCACCATGGAGAGAAGTACTGCAATGACTTTTCTGAGCCCCACAGTAAAGTCTAATCAGCTGGACTGCAGGAGTTACTAAAGTGAGGCAATCTAGCAAGTAACCCTAGAAACTCCACTGCCCCCATTCAAAGTGTTAGCAGATATTGTGATACTTGACGATTTTGGCATCAGTACCATGAAAGCATCAGATGGTGTCACCCATCACTCATATCCAAGGCTGGCGTCATTACACTGAACCTGCTTCTAGTACCTTTCATTGCCAAGATCCTTAGAAAACATCACCTGCATCCAAGAGCCAGTCTAGGTTTTACTAATAGCTGGCTTTATTGGATACCTCTTCTGTGATTTTGTCTAGATTCCTCAGTGCGTGGCTACTAGGAAGCAAACATAAATTCAGTCTGTCCTCAGTGAAAACAGACCGAGGTACCTGGTAGTTACTGTGCAAGACAAGGAACCAGCCCAGCAGCCGTGACCACGCTGTAGCTCATGTGCTGAGAACTCAGCCTGTGGGAACTCATCCTTGCTCTTCATCTTCCAATGCCCTTCATCCTATTTGAACAAAATCTCTGCCATGGTGTAGCCTCCCTCACCGTTTAACATCTAAAACTATTCAGGGAAGGGCCTGTCCTCCTGTATACACAGCCAGCTCACAATTAGTCCATTTTTATTTGGAGCCTTCCAATCCTAATACAAATCAAACTGTACTATGAAACCCTGCATGTCCCACTGGGTGACAAATATCAGTGCCCCATAATTTTTAACTGGGTATTCAAGACTAAGAATTTAAAAGCCTAGCCTGTGACCACTCAGCAAGACAGAAGCAAGAACAGGTCACAGATATTTCTGACTTGTAGTCCTTCATGTAGCCCAACACAACCTGTCCCTCTTATACGAACGCTTGAAGATACAGCTTTTTCAGAAATTTTGTGCAGCCTCTACATTGACCAATGAGATCTAAAGTACAACATAAACTATCATTCTGCAAGCATTATGTTCTGCTAGGAGACCCCAGAGGCATCAAAGGTTCTTTCAGCTAAACTAGTTCCTTCTACGCTACTCAGTGTTACTGTCCTCCCCTAAGGATGCACTGAATCTCAAAGCTTCCCGTAGTCACTGAAACAAGGAAAGAACCATTGACACAGCCAGTGGCAAATCGAAAGAGTTATCTGGATGCTACAGCTTTTCTTACCCTTACAGACAGGACTGAGACTGATGCTAAAGATCATTGTAAGACCTAATGATTTGGAATAAGTCCAAATTTTCCTGAGTGACTCTGGGTGACTCCTCAGAGGTTCCTGACTTTGAGAGAGCAGCTGTTCAGCACTCAAAACCACACTAGGGAACCGAGGCAGGGCAGGGTGGATCCCTGTTCAAAACTTCTCTTGCCCAGGATTGCTTGGCCAATGCTGGCCTGGATGTCTCAGCTCTTGATGATGCTGTTGTATGCTGTCAAACTAGCAGCCATCTACATTCCCCCATCCATTTCCCGTTCACATTATTGCTCCCACAGCTTGTTCCAAGGGCAAAAGTTCAGACAGAAGTCCAGACTGAAATTAAAATTTGACCTGAAGTGGGAACGATTCACTTTGTTACTTCCCAACTGAATACCGAGAGCAACCACAGCCTGTCCAGGCCACTGCTCTCTGCCTCCTAAGAAACACCACCTCGAATGAACACAGACCCTCGAGGCTTGAAGTCATGACTTTATAGATCTTTGGTGTACTGACCAAATGGGAGAACAGGTAGGAGGCATCTCCACATACATTTGTCGGGAAGCCCTTGCTGCAAGAGCCTCAGCCTGAATACTCCAGAATTAACCACGTCTCTCACTCACTGTGTCTGCCTTAAAAATTTATGGCTGTGGTGGTTTGGTCTAGCAACCCTGGGGTGGGATGTTCTGTTTACTTGACATTTTGACAGAGGTGAGGTGGCGGGGGCAATGAGGTTTCATTTGGGGATTGGAAGGGTGGAGAAAGTGGGGTTTTTATATTTCTGGCTGACTGGCTGCCTTTTGTGCATGTGATGTGCTGATGTTTTGTTTTTGTTGGTACAGATTGTATTTTTAATGGATGGCAGGATGCCTGGTGACTGGATAGATATCTTTTACAATGTCAAAATAAATATATGAACTAATTGTGTTTAGCATGCAAATTACTGGCTTTGTGTTTTATTATCTGTAAAAGCTGGCAGCAATCTTTGTGGATTATTTAGAATTCAGCCACATCACAGAACAATGAATGAAATTTTTAATTCATTGCCCATAAATGTTAAAAAAATTGAAATAATTTAAAAGCCATGCATACAAAAAAAAGGGGCAGCATATTAATATAGTCAAAAAGAAAACCTACATGTCAAACTGCAGCACAACACCGTGTCTCACCAGGGAGGCTAATTCTTATCAGAAGATGTAGTGATCATTTATACTGGCTCATGCCCACAAAGAATGCAGGACTGAGGCCACTCTGTGTTGATAATATCAGAAGATATCACAGCGTAGGAGGAATAAAAATACTCTAATCCATTGAATTAAGACCAGACATATTAAATACTGTTCAAATGGAAGAGGCTAAAACTAGAAGACCAGGAATCTCAAGAGAGAATCATAGATGTGGAATCATGCTGTGAGTGTCTATGGGATTCTGAGGATCTGCTTTTGGTCCACTGTTTTCACATTGGAGATAAAATGCAGAGGATCACAAGCTGGCGGGGCTAAGAATGAAAAAGTGAACAGAACTCTTGTATAAAAGCAATTAGCTGGTATGCTGGGCATGTTTGAAAGTGCATTTCAAGGCAGACAAATGCAGGGTCATATACCGAGAGTAAAAACTGTTGGTCATGAAAATAACTCTGGGGTCATTAAAGATAATCACTTGAACGTGAACTTCTCCTGACACAGTGTTACTGAAAGGGCAAGCACAAACATGAGAACACTGAGCAGACACAGGAAATTGTTCCTACCACTGTATATTGCATCAGTGAAATAATTACTGAAATACATTTCTGGTGTCAACAATTCAAAAAGCAATATTGCAAAGAGATCAGGAAATCCCCCAAGAGTAATTCCAAGTAATGAAAATTTGTCTCAGAGCACGATAATTCTCCATTTAATTATCTATTTAAGAGAAGGTTCAAGGTATATTTGCCTGTGATGTATAAACGTCTTCATGGAAACAAAGTTTTTAGCTGGAGATGGTCACTAAAGCTAGAAAAAGACAATGGGATGAAATTCAGTGTTTACAAGACAAATCCAAAGTAAAAATAAGGCACAAACTTTATCAGTACTACTGATGAACCGTCTGAAAAATATAATAAAGAAGGTGGTAGATATTCCATTATTTTAGGACTTTATACGTGAACAGTATCTCTTCTTCAAAATATGCTGTAGCAAAACAACATCAGTTTCTGGGTAAGGTTCTACAGCCTGCACCAAAAAAAAGACAGATTATGTGTTCAAAGTTGTGTCTTACAGTCTTCATTTAATAATTTAACATAATTCAATGTTTAGTGATTTTTGTCTGTATCTGTAACCATCACACCTGAGATTTTCTGCTTACCTTACATCTTTTAACATTTCCTAGGCCATTAGGAGATCTATCTTGGTCAGCGAAACTACTGAAAATGGGGATAAGAATTTGTAAAGTTCTTCCAAGGGATTTCTCCTTTGCAAAGATTTAAATGTATGCATGTGCAATTTTTCATTTTTTGTTTGTACTTTTAGCAATAAGTTTGATTTTTAGTGAGAGATATTGTACCTCTAATGTGTGTAGCAACTGCAGAAAAAAGATGGAAAACTTAAAAAATGTTGATAATCTTATGCTAGAAGACGTTGAGTCAGCAGCCTAAGGATGCTGGGCATGCCAAGCACCTTCCTTTCAGGACATGTAGAACGATTGCATCTTTATGAAGCACGAAGTAAGATAAGGAGGAAGAACACAAGTCATTACCACAGACAACCTGCTGAATCAAAGAGCCCAGAGAGGACTCAACTGAGGTTAGGGGAAGTGGACTTGCAGGAAGCAGGAGATTGTTTGACAAGCTAAGTGACTTTAGGGGTGGAAAGCCAGGGCAGAAAGCCAGCAGACAAGGGGAGAAGGAGCAGGGGTGCTTAGGAGCTGGAAGGTGAGATTCAAAAACTGTAAGCAAAGACGCTGTTTGCCTTTCTTCTGCTCAGAAAAACAGGACTTTATGCATTAAAGAATACAGAAGGAAACAAAGTCCATAAGATCAGCTTGTCAGTTCAGAGACATCAGAGTCCTTCAGGAAAATACTTTACTAACAATAAAGGTACTTATAAAAGAAAGAGATATTGCTGAGTTTCCTTTTGGTAAGCACATGGAAAGCTTACCAAAGCAGCTCCGTCCCAAGGAGATGATTTGCACCTGCCACTGCAGGAACAAGGGAGGCTACTGTCTTGTTAAGATCACCCACGGGTGTTGAAAGTGGTGGGATCCATGACTCCTCTTATCACTCCACCCGTGTGGCACATGCTCCGGGCACTGTGACCATTCCACTCCCTCCATGCCAGCTCCTTTCCCTGCTGGCAAGGTGATAACGCCCCTAGCAAAGAGCTATCACGGAAGAACGTGGATTTATAATCTCTGAGCTAGAACCACATTTTTGGAGACTTTGGCGATTAGAAGAAAAACTTTGCTTGGATTCTGTATTCAAGAGGGAAGCCAATGTGGACAGCAGATTTCCAAGACGATATGCTTTTGGCAATGTGCACTGTTTCACAGATGGATTGTTACATTTTGTTCTATTTGGAACATATTTAGCATGCATGACTTCCTTTCTTAAGTAATAAATTCTGATAATCATGCCACAAATTTCTAGAGTGTCACAGTAGTAGCAATGGCTGTTTCCGTCCATTTTTTGACCAGCCATTGACAAAAGTGGGTACGTTTTTGCCATCAGGATTATCTGAGAGCCACAGGGTTCAATGCAGTAAGTCTGAAGATTAATGTGACAGTTGTGAGAGCACAGGTCTTGCAGAGTGAAAAAGGTTTGCCATGGAAAGTATTCTTCCCCCTTCTAGGAGCTGTGTGTGATTTTGGGGCCCTACTTCTTTATTTTATTCTGTTTGTATTTTCCTCCTGCTGTTGTACCATCACAACCCCAGGAGCTCATCCCGCTCTCCAGATACAAAGTCTTGCAGAGAGGCTCAAGGCTGTGAGCTCGTTCCAGAATCCGTCTGCTCTAACACTGAAGCTCTTTCAGTCATTTATAACCCTCAGGGCTCCATTTCAAAATAATACAAAGATTGGATGCCTTTTTTTAATAGGAATAATTGCAGGTCAGGACTAAACATCCGAGCTCAGTAACATGGGTATCAGTCCAAGATTACTTGGAACAGAGCACTTTCTCCAAACTTCTCCCCCACTCCTTATTTGGACACTGAGAAATAATTTCCTCAGTAGTAGATTTTTACTCAGTGAAATCACATGTTTTCTCAAAACCTTTTTTTCTCAAGATAATTACATTTGATAAGAAAAGGGGAGAAATAACAATGCCACATTCCTAAAGTGCAGACTGAAGCCAAATTCAAACTGCTGCTGTGTGGGGTCAGTGTTTTTTTCCAAGGACGACTGCCCCTGCTGAGCTTGGACACAATCCAAGATCAACTCCCTAAACACCTGTTTAATTGCATATTTCGGTGTCTGAGAACTGGCTGTTGATTGCTGAGTTCATTTTCTATCTGCATCCCATATGCATTATGTTATCGGTTGATTGCTAAACAGGGATAAAGTGTTTTTTTCACAGAGATGGTCAGCCTGGAGGTGAATAATAAGAAGTGTGAGGCATGAATCTGTAATGCTGCTCCTTCTGCCTGGTATGAAAATTGCTCAACATGTGTCACAGGTTTTGGTTCTCCTGCCAGCTATCTGAGTCTTTCCTTAGCCAGCACACTTTTAACATGGCTCAACGATGATAAACAACAGCTAAGCTGTGAAAGGACTTTGAGCACAGTTCTAGTCCTGGTTTTGTGATGGAGATTTATCGGACAGCTGTGCAGGTAAGTCTATAGCAAGGGGACAAAAGGGGCATCAGCCTTTTTACCTTCTGCTCAGAACAGATTTGTGCATGGTTTATACACTTGGCGTCACCTGCACAACCACAGCTCCTCTCTCCCACAAATTCCCAGGGCTTCCTGTTCCTACGAGATTACACACGGTTGTACGGACTATTCCCAGTGTCCCATGAGCGCTTATGCACAAATACGTGTTAAGTCTGGGATCAGAAATGAGACAAAGTACTGATTTCAATTGAGGGCTTCACTTAAACATGGAAACTTCATGGACTGGATCATATGATGATCCTTGATGTATTTTCCAACCCTAACGATTCTATGATAACTGTACTCTCTGGATTCATGATTTCCTGTTGCAGGTGTACACAACTTATGAAATCCGTGGTCAGTGATTTGGGAATCTCAGGTACTTCTCTGGTGCACTTATGCTATTCCAGTAGGTGTGGTACAGCAGAACAAGAGTGACCCAAGTGCCCTGCTGGAGTGGGGTAGAGATGTGTTAGCATCCCACTGATGACACTGAACCTGCTGAATGAGGAAGTACCAAGTGTTTGCTGCTCAACATGGTGTCATCTTCATCAGCAGGAAACATGGCTTTCATCTGGATAAATGGAACATTACTGCTGCACTACCCATTTCTCAAAATTACCTATTTCGTATGACTACATGGAGATCTGCTGGTAGGGTGGTGAGAGGAGCCAGCGGGCAACTACTGAGAACACTCCCAGCTGCTGGGTGGTTGTATAAGTGACACTTTCTGTTGCAATGGAAATTAAAAAGATGTGCAATCAGAGGCAGGAAATGCACACTAAGAAATTAAAACATACTTCTAGCAAAAAGTCTTTCCAGTCTTCCTTTTGCTGCATGGTATGAAATAGTCTCATGTAAGAACTTCTAGAGAAGACTTGTAAATTTTCACAGAAGAGGAGCAGAACCATTAACACTGAAAAAGTGAATTTTCTATGGCTGAATCATATGTTTCCTCTGCAATTCTATGGGATAGTTTAAAAAGACCCTTTAAGAAGGAATATATTAAAAATATAGGAATTTAAAGCACTATCTACAAAGCTTTTAAACATGTCCATTAAATCCTTTTGGCTTCTCCTCCAACAAGCTCTTTCAAAGACTTTTCTGTTAGGGTACAGACCACGAGAGAACTAAAGGAAGAGAACGGCTATTCCCACTTTTTCTCCCCAGGGAGCTTTGAGAAATCACTAGCACAAATAGTCCAGCCAGCTGGTTTAGCCAACTGGTGGTCAGTTTACATTTCCTCTAATAAGTGAACTTCTTGACTGTACATTTTAACTGAGTCATTAAGAGCTCCTTTTCCAAGTGTTTTGGCAGGCTAAAGAGGTCTGAGACTGTGAATAGACCACAATAACCAGTAAAAAAGAGAGCAGCCCTACTTTTAATATGGCAGAAGAAACCGATCCAAAGGGATCCAGAAATTAAAGCCACAATGAAAACAAAGGAATGAAAATATCCACCTGCAGGATATAGCAAAATCTTTTGTTGGAAGGGTTACTTCTTCTATTAAAATTCAGCCACTTCAGACATGCAACATGACAAAAGCTTTAACCATTGCTCAAGCATGTTGTGTAAACAACGGTGGGAGTGAGGTACTGGAGACCTGAAAATACAAGAGAGATTCTAGGTGTGTGATATGTACATACCCCTGGAGAGAATTCTGTATGGATGCTCTAGTTGGTCTCACAGGATACCTTGAAATCTTTAATGTACATTAAAAAAGAGGACCCCATGCATGTATATAGACAAGAACTCTTCATTATGGGGAACTGGATAGTAATTTGAGATTCATCACTAACTAATCTCTCACAAAGCCTCAGCAATCATCACCAGCATCTCATTCAGGAACGGGCTGGATTCAAAGCTGCTTGGCTTGAACATATGAGGAGGCTCCAGCTGGAGGTGGCATGGCTATAGACTGCCTCACGTCACTTGAACTGACTGAGTCAAATATACTTGCAATGGAAACTACAGCACTTGTCTTCCTCCAGGAATCCAACATTTTATACTATGAACCCAGCTGATAAAACCAGGGAGAAGAGCCTGGCTGCACCACCAGTGCTTGCAGAACGTGTGTCTGGACAGTGGGACAATTCAGTATTTTCTTTAGAGGCTCTGTAGAGCAGTTATATGTGACTCACACTCACACCACCTGTCTGCCTAGGGACAGCCACAAGCTCTGCAGGCAGTGGGAGTTACAAGTCCTCCTTAGGAAGGGAGAGCTTCAGATCTCTGCCCATGGCAGCAACCCTTGCCACCTGCTCTAGGAGCTGTTGTGATTGACTACGAAGGGAGTGTTATGCTTGGCACTAAGGGCATTGGGGAGCTTATCAGGATAGAAAATTGTTTTTCATCTTTCATCTGAGTTCCAATTCTGTCCATGTGCCTGCATGCTTTATAACAATTCCAAAAGCGCCACAAAGCCAATGTAATTCTTGTATATGTTAGGGCCTTTGGGGCTCTTTTGTAAGCAAAGAACGGGTAGTGGACAAAAGCCACAGGAGAAGAAAAATCTTTGAGAATTATCCTCTGCAAATACTGGCTTCCAGGCTCAGACAGCTGTGTCCTCATTACTGTTAATAGCAAAGAGCTATGCATGTTGGGCAGCATTCCCCTGTGAGTGTATACATAGCAAGCCATCTATTTATTTATTTCTGTGGTGGTGATCATTGGAAAATGCCTATAATCCCTGCTCAAATAACTGGCTTTAACTCAGATTTGGCATTCGCTCTTTTATAATGATTGAGCCACATTTGCTTGCAATGTTCCAAAAATTGCTGCCAGCCAGCTGGGTTGTAAACCTTCCTGGATAAATGAAAACTGTGTGGATACGCGAGGTTTACTTTTTTCCAATTAGTATGTGATGTGGATGTCTGCTGGCAATTCTCCTGCTCTCCTTACTCTCAGTTCATGGCTCAAATGGATTTTTACCTTTCTTCCACTCTCTCTCTCTATTTTAAAATCCATGCAGTTACCTTTAATGCATAAATTAAGACAGAAACTTCCAAGATTTGTGAAATCCTGAGATAACAAGCCCTCAAAGCAGATGTGCTGAGACTTTAGAGGCAGAAAGTTGACTGTCGTTTAGCCCCAAGAACTGCCAGTTTTGAGCAGGACCATGACAGGTTCTAGATGGTTGTGAAATATGAGAAAAACTTCTTTCCAGTGAGGGTGACAGAGCACTGGAACAGGCTGCCCAGAGAGGTGGTGGAGTCTCCTTCTCTGGAGACATTCAAAGCCCGCCTGGATGCGTTCCTGTGGGATCTGATCTGGGTGTTCCTGCTCCGGCAGGGGGATTGGACTAGATGGTCTTTTGAGGTCCCTTTCAGTCCCTAACATTCTGTGATTCTGTGAAACTCCCAGGCAGGACAAGATACAAGGCTGAAACTGCAGAAAATAAAATTTCTGATGAAAGTTACCTAACACTTTTAGGAGTCCTGGCCCCTGCCTGTAAATCAATAAATCAATTGAGATAAGGGCAGATCTTCTTCCCTTGTACTCATCCTGGTGTAAGCCAAGATGTGTTGATCTGGATGGCCTTGACAGAATTTGCACTCTATGAAACTCAAGATTCACTTCACTGAAAAGCTGAAAATAAAATCTTTCACTTTTGGTTATTGCTTCTACTTCACTGTATCAGCTTCCATCCAAAGATCTTACAGCACTTTGAAATCAATGCTAAAACTCAAAGTCTATATGACAAAGAGAATATCACTTTCATTTTATGAGAGTCTTAGATAAATTAAAGGCTAGGACCAGTATCAGTCACAGGCTCCTGCACTTCAAGCACTGCAGTCTCAGAACCATTGCACAAGACTTGTTGGAGTTGACCTCTGGAAATCCTCGGGTCCAAGCCTGTGACAATTCAGTCAGGTTGCTCAAGGCCTTCTCCAGCTGAGGTCTGAATTTCTCTAAGGATACAACTTTTAGCCACAGACTTTACGACTTTCTGTTACAACGTTTGACCACGTTCACAGTGATAATATTCCTCCTTATATCTAACAAGAATTTCCCATGTTGCAACTTTTGCCCGTTCCTGTCCACGTGCACCTCTGACATGAACGTCCCTACACACTCACATTAGACAGTTGAAGACAGCAAGTAATACAATTCTCTCCCCAGCCTCATCTTCTTAAGGCAGAGTAAACCCACTTCTCCCAACCCCTCCTTGTACGTTATGTGCTCCCACCCTCTAACCACCATGGGGGTCCTTTGCTGGATACCCCTCAGTATGCCCACGTCTTTCTTGTACCAGGGAACCAGTATGATTGGGAGAACTGGGAACCCACTGCACACTGAACTCTCTCCTGGAGGTAGTTAAGAGAAAATATTGAGGATACTTGTATATACAGATTAGTTGTAAACTTCGTTAGCAGTGCGATTCATCACAGCAGCAATATTTTGTGAACCTCTGCTTAATTTACCAGGGACTGTTGGTGTGGGAGAACTGTTTAACTGGATGCTGTACAAACACAGTTAGAACCAAGACTGCCTTACTCACATGTTCAGATCTGCACATTTTTGTCCCCAAAGCTTCAAGATGAGTCTACCTTCTTTGCACCAGAATTCAGAAATTGCTGACTAGTGCTAAGGGCTGAACACGTGTCAAGTTACCAATGTCCCAGGCAGTCCCACCACTCTCACAGTACCCATGAAAGCTCAGAAAGACACATGTTCACTTTGAGCATTCCCACGCCAAATGATTCAGTTCCAAGTAGCCTGGCCTGAAAAAAAAACATGTTCTGTTTAGGTAATTAAAAAAAAAAAAAAAGTAAATAAATAAACAAAAAAGGCAATGTTCCCAACCAGCAGGAACATTTAATGTCTGTGGTTATTCCTGGAGCAAATTCCCAGTCTTACTGTCCAGAAGGCACATCTCAGTGAATTTTCCATCGTATGGGCCTGCTTGACCGAAAAGCTAAATTACATTTTTTCCTTTGTCATAGTACTTTCCTTTCTTAGCCCCTTATTACCACAAGGTCTCTGGTCATACTCAGCCATGCAAGACAGCAGGCACATTTTAGAAGGAACCATTTTCAGCACAGACGCATGTCCAGCAAATCTTTAGCATGATTAGCTTTTTACCATTTGCAGTCTTTCTAATCATCTCAAATCAAATTCTGCAGACAGTGCTTCATTCAGCATTTCACATCCCTCTCCAGCTCAGAGGGAATGAACAGGGGTGGATCTGAAATGGTTTCATGTCCCAACCTTCTAGATGTTGGTTTGAAATTTTGGTGGGGCAGAGTGTGATGGTATTTTGTATCTTGTGCTGATACACATCCCTTATCAGCTTCAGAACGCACATGACCTGCTGGGCCATTAATGGCTGTACTGCAAATTGTCAGCTGATGATTACAGTTAGAGGTGTTCTCCCGCCCGTGTAGGACACATCTATGCCACAGTTCTCTGGGGTCAAATCTACACTCCGGTTTTCAAAGTTGCCTGTGGAATTTCAAGATAAAACTTCAATTTTTAAAAATTTAAAATAATAGGCAGTGTTGGAAGTCTTATGTGTAACCCTGTAAAAAAAGCCTTATCTATAAAAAACCTCTTATGCCACTTTTTGTCTATGATGAGTTAAACCTCTTGAAAATGTCAATGAGCCGAATTGTCATGTTGCAAGCCACCAAAAAAAAAAAAAAAAAAGAATCACTGATTTCACTGAGACTTTTGCCCCAAAATGCAAAATACTACCTGAATAACATCATGCAGGTTTTACAAAGCCATATCTTCAGGTAGCACTGCTTTAGTGGCAATGAACACCTCCTTCCTAGAGCTGGGATGCTGCAGTCTTCTGGGATGACTGCATGAAACCAACCCATAGATGTCAATGCACAGTTCTGGGCTATTCCATCACAAAGTCAGGCCTGGTTTTAATTAAAATAATTTCAATCTGCTTCTGAATTAAAGCTCCAGATGCAGTGGTTAGTGATTTGCTGGCAACAAGTGTTGTATATATTGTTGCCATCTGCCTTTGAAACAAACACGCATGATCCAAGACTGCTCTGGCCTTTGCCTGGTTTGGGATTCCCCCCAGGAGTTAGGACAGCAGGAAATTAGCAGTGTGCTATAGCTTTCAGACCACATCTCCTCTCCCTGGCCTGGTTCCTGCTCCCGGAGTAAGGAGTGGCAGTCTGGCAAACTGCCTCCAAGATTCCTCCTTCAGAAAGGGGATGCCAGGCCACCCATTTCAGCTACCTCCGCTTTGCATTGCTCCACCCTAGTGACAACAACTGTCACTTAACGGGTGGAAGCTCTTACCCATGCTATGTGCTTTACTCTCCAGAATTAGATAAAGCAAACAGTTTTCTTTTGTGCCTCTGTGCACACTCGAAGCTGGAGATATATCAAAGGATTCAAAGGTACAGCAAATTTAAGATATCTAATAACATCTATCCCACCCCCAACTTGTGCAAGACTCTTTTCTGCTAATAATTGTTCCAGGCAGTTTTTAAATGCTTCTGCTGATACGTTTTGTACTATTCCTCCACTACAATATACTTGGTGTATTCTTGCATAACCCGATGCACTGCACTACCATAAAGAGCTTTACTATATTCAGTCTAAAAGTAATTTTCCTTCATTTCAGCAAATTATACCCTATTCAGGAATAATTCTTTTGTACCACCCATCATACACAACTTCTGCTTCTCTGACATTTACAGTTCCAATTTCTGTCATCTTACCCTAAGGTTTACAATATATTTAACTCTTTTAATCAAAATCAGCCTCAGTAATGGCCCCAATTTACTGTTGCTCTATACTGAGATTTCCATGAACTTATCTAAACTTCTCTGGTAGCAGAGTACTTACACTTAATGTCAGTAGGTTAGATCCATTCTCAGCAGAACATACTGAAGGACTATTCCTTCTCTGCTCTGAGATGAGAAGTCTTAGTAACACTGCCAGAAACTGTGCCATGCTGCACTGCTCTTGACATCACTGCCTTCTGCTGCTCATCTTCCATCAGATGGCCATGTCTTAGGTTATCCTTTCATCTATTGCTGGGTTTCCAGTCAGTTTCCTGACCACAACTGTAGCTTTTCTAGGCTTCTGCATATTCCTGTTTGTAAAATCTTTCTATTCAGTATCACCTATAGACATGTTGGGGTTGTACCACAAAACCAGTTAATGCCTTTGATCCAACCAGCAATTTACTGGCTCACCAGCTAATGCTTCATTTACTCAGGGGGCTGGCTGGAAAACAAGAATTTTACTTGACCAAAAAAAAAAAAAAAAACCAACCAAAAAAAGAAAATGAAACAAGCTCGAAATATTAGAACAAAGCAGACATTAAAATTATTTATTTTTGTGGAAAAACAAAACAAAAAAAAAAAAAACCAAAAAAAAAAAAAACCAACCAAAAAAAAAAAAAACCAACCAAAAAAAAAAAAAACCAACCAAAAAAAAAAAAAACCCACAAAAAAAAAACAAAGAAAATGAAACTAGCTCGAAATATTAGAACAAAGCAGACATTAAAATTATTTGTTTTTGTGGAAAAACAAAACAAAACCCAAACCAAACAACAAAGTTTTAGTGTCAGACCAAGCAGCAGATCATGGATTTGTTCAGACCCTGCAAGTTTATGATGCACTCCTCTCCCCTTCCTCCTGGGCTCTGCCTCTTTAGCTGAAGCACTTATTGTGTTATCAGTATCTGAATGCCTCGTGAACACAGATTTACTCTCACTGTAGAGGCATGTCATTGATGTAGAGCTGAGCCATAGAAAAGCTAACGAAATTTTCTGTAAGGACTTATGAGTTTGTATATACAACCTTACGTGTGCCCAAATGAAGACCCCATACACACCCTGACTTTCAGAAAGTGCAGATTGCCTCTGCCTGAAAACCTAGACCCCTCAAGGATTTCCAGCTGGTTGCTCATATATTGAGATTCCTCCAATAAGTAGTCAATTCTGAAACAAAATTGAGCAAAGAGGTCTGAGGTCATACTGGCAGCCTGTGGCAAAGGCTGCAGGCCAGATCAACAGGCACGTACATGCTAAACTTCCACTGAGGATGAAGGCCAGTGAGAGCAAGGGACTTAACCAAGCTTTGGGGGCCTCGTCCTTCATCTCAGCTGTCCTGTCACCTGTGCCACTGCCCTATCGTCCGCACCACCCTTCACACTCTGCAGTGTAGCCTTACACCTCAGTGCACCCGCAAGCATGAGTTATGGTTGAAAAGAACTAAAAGCAGAGATGGTTTTGTTAGTCTTAAAACTGAGGAAGGACTTCAGCACATCTTGTCATCCCCAACGGGCAGCATGTCCCAGCCAAGACGCAGAACACTGCAACTACTCCCCTGAACTGGGCTGGTGATGTGTAACTCCCGTTCATCTTCTGGTAGCTTTATTTTCTTTGAAAAATTCTCTCATCTCATTGAAGCACTAGAAGGGGAAGCCAGTCAATGGGCAGATGAAGAGCATGTTAAACTTCACACAATGCCAGGCAGCTCTTCTCTTTCTGCATGGCAGCTCTGTCATGGGTCTGGTGTCTTAGGGACAAGAGAAAGGAGCAATGCCAGCACATTACCTCTGCCTACAGAGTCTGGCAAAGCATATGGTCCATCTGGCTGATTTATATTGGCAAAGGAGCCAATTCATATTTTCTATATATTTTGGCTTAACATCTTGATTGTGACATATAACCATGGCCAATTTCAGGCTGGAACCAAGCAAAAAGAAACAGAGTTGACCCAAAATATATAAGGGAGAGGCCAAGAAAAACGGTGACTTTTAAGTCATTGAGAACACTGCCATCTCTAGGCACTGTGTGTGCTGCAAATATGTGCAAAAATTAACACAGGCCTGAGCAGAGTGCTGGTAGTATGAAGGGCACTGAACATAAATAAGCCTTCCAGGTAAGGAGGGACACTCTGTCACATACTGAACTCTGCACGTTATGCCACAGGGAGGTAGGGAAGGCATCACTCATCCAACCAAAGTCCCTGAGGATCCCAGCAGAAAGCTAGGCATGGACTGTCATCCACAGCCAAAACAGACACCCACAGGAAAATGAGAGAACAAGCCACAGAGCTGGTGGACTTAGGAAGGGTACTCATGAAGTCTGTCAATCCTCCAGCACCACTAAGTGACTTAGGTTTTTTTTTAAGCCCTCTAATTGTCTAGTTGGCAGGACTGCCTTGCATGACAGCAATCCCACACAGGAAAGCTCACTAAATCTGCTCCAGAGCAGACAGAGCTAATCGGTACATAGTGGCTTTAACTGATCTGGCACCGCTGAAATCCCTGGAAGTAAGACATAATAAAGGCAGGGTGGCCACAAAGACGCTGTTAGCAGTGAGTTGAAGGAATCATTCGGAGATTAACAGCAGGGGTGAGAGCCCTGCCCTGGCCAGCACATGCCTGAGGATATGGCAGGCTGGGCATGATTACTGCTCCTCTGAAGTGAGTCAGATGTGACCTCCTGCCAACTAGTTCTTGGTGACAACTGAAGTCTATGTATTACCTGGCTCAGAGCCCAGTGACCAATAACCCCGAATTCAGAGACCAGGCTTAACGAAGGCCATTAAACCAACCAAAACCCAGAAATACCAGTTAAACCTCCTTCCCTTGCATACCCTTTCCCTCTGCAGCCTAAGAAGAGCAAGGGAGTTGGGATTCCTGGGTTCTTGCCACCTTGTATACCAAAGTATCACACAATTCCAAGAAAGAGGGAAAACTGAAACACACAATGAAATAGAGAGGTCACAGTCCAGAGAGATTTTAACCTTCCTGTGTCTGAACTGTGGCCTGCACATTGAACAAGCCATGGACATAGTCTTTTCTGTGTTTATGCCCCTTCTCTGCATACAAATCAGTTATATTCTGTAATGTGACACGTTGTCATTCAGATGACCCTCTACATATGCCACTGTGCTTCTTTCCTGACTCCCAGCCTCAGAACAGAAGAAACCAGAAAAATTTTAGTCACCCTTGATAAGCAGATGAAGACGCTTCCACAGACAGAATCACTTTAGCTCAAGCTACAGGTGAAAGCAAATTCAAACACTCCTGGTTGCCACAGTGTTTAAACATGCGGTGATCTTCTGACCAGCTGTCTAGTCCTCTCTCACAATATCTAGGAAATCCTTATCATAGTATCAGGAGTCTGTCAGGGGGAAAACACGGTACCAAATTTCCTGACCATAAGCTGCTTATGGTCAGTGGGTAGGCTCAAGACAAATTAACTTAAACCTAATAAATTCACTGCAAGAATTTCTGCTCCAACACCCTAAAATCAGAGGTCTAAGAGTTTTCAGTCTTCAGTTGACTATTCAGCTATCTATCCAGTATGCTGTAGTTCAGTCAAGTTCAGTTGTAGCTATACTGTAGTTGTGTTTATTTTATTTTCCCTTCTCACATCATCACACATAAATACAGTCAGTCAGTGATGCTGGGAAGGCACTGACACGCAGAATGAGGGATGTGCACTAACTGTTACACTTTGCCATATCCAGGAGCCTGCTATTTTTCATTTCAGTACAGAGAGATGCCAGATTTCTTAACAACATTTCTTAACAGCCAAGAAGGCTGGCATGTTATATTTCTTGGTTCAATTTTACTCATTTCTTTGTGAGTAGTAGAAGCTTCACAAATAAATGAAGCACTTGCCTGTGCTTTAACCACCAGACCATACTCCTCCCACACTGCACTTAGCAGGGAGTGAAAGGAGGAATAATCCGAGCCACAGAAGGCTGCGTTTACCCTGCTACAGACAAATATGTACAGCAGCCTTTACTGTCAGCCAGCTCCTCCACCACAAATGGATTCACTTTGGTAAAAAGCCTCCTCGTTCTCCTTGGTAAATTCTGCTGGGGGAGGATATGTTTATTGATGGTCAAACTTCTGTAGGAATGACCCTACCATAGCTAAAGCTTGCCTTTCCTCAGCCTCGGTCCATCTGCTGTGCTGGTGCAGTTGTTTCCCGAGGGAGGAAAGAGCTTTGAATGTTTTCAGATGTACCTTTTTACCCACCAGGTTTTTTTATGTTCAGCTCATGATTACCTTTATGAAGATTGCTGGGGTTGTGAATAGATTGGTCCATCAGATCAGAAGCACTGAGGCTGGACCCAGAAGAATTATATTTGTCTGGACCTGTACAATGTGGGTTTATCCAGTGGGACAGGTCTTCCTTAGGTATGTCTGTAGTCTACAATGTTAATGATCCTTCTTTTATTAGTCCACTGGCATATGGTCTTCTGTCTTAAGCTTTCATAGAACAGGTATTCCTGAAGTAAATGGGAAATCCTGACAAAGTTCTAGGGCTTCACCTCTTCTCTGATCTATGCAGAAACATAGACAAAAGTGGCCAGTGGTTTCCAACCAGATTAGGGCTCTATGGAACTAAATTCCACATCTCACTTTGAGCTTCACTGTTGTAGGATTATTAAACTGGGCCTTTTTTTCTCCTGTTTACATATTTTTACAAGATACTTGTCAGGGAGTTATCTCAGCAGCTATCATCTACTTGTGAAATTATCCTTGGTACAGTCCTGAAAATGAATTATTATTCCAGTTTACATAGAATGACCTGAAGCCCCAAAATACCCAGTACGTTTACGTATGGCAGAGTCAGAAACTGAAGGCAAAATCTTCCAACCCAAGCCCTAGCCACCTACTATAGCTTCTTATTGAGATGCTTGAGAGGCAACCTTTCTGTTGCTACAGCAGCATGAGGTCCAAATTTATATTTCCCCATACAAAACCCATCAGGAAAACCTTACCAATAAATGCTACACATCTTGGACCTTAATTTAATCGGGAATTGTCATAAATTACCTGTCCTTTCAGGAGGCTGCCCTCAACCTCTTGCAAATCCTATTCTCATACAATCTTTATTTTTTTTCCTAGTTAATTTGGACATGATGGCAGTGCTGCCGTAACAGGGACCATGTATAGCCTTCAGGAACTGGCCCTCTGGAATAGCAAAAGAGATTGTCTCACAGACCAAAAGGAAAAAGGAAAGACACAGAGCTGAACCACGGGCATAATCTCCTTGATGCATTTCTTTCCTGTTCTTCTTCCTGTGTCCATATGCCCAGAGAGGTCACCAGAAAAGTCACTATTAGGAGGCAGCCTGCCTTAGTGGTCAAGCCATCGGATAAGGAATTCTGGGTTCTATCCCCAGCACAGCCATGGGTCTGCCTCAAGACCTGGGCACCTCCTTATGCTGTATCTTCATTTCCCTCCCCTCTCCGCAGGCACTCACATCTGGTTCCTTAATTTTGCTTCAAAACTCATCTAGGCACAGGCTGTTCTTAATGAGGTTGTGCACAGGGCAGGTCAGTACAATTGCAGGCGTGGATGGGGGCTTTAGGTATGCTTGCAGTATAAATGGTAATGATCTAAAACCCATCTGTGCAGAGGTAATGCTCTGAAGGAAGGAGCTTCACTCCACGAATGTAGGACTGGAGACCTGTAGGTGGGGAATGTAGGAGGTCCTGGCAGTCTTTGAGAAATTAGGAAAGCTGAAGCAATGACTGCTCCACAGATGAGGCCTTGAAGAACAATTCTTTCTTACGCTTGGAAAGAGCATCTTTCCATTTACCTCTGTTTTTGTGCTTCTTCCTTTTAGCTTTATTTTTAAAAATAAAAATTATGCTTTTTTTTCCCCTTTTATTAACTCCTCTGGCCTCCTCCCTTCTTTCTGTCTCTAGGTCTCATTCATCTTGCCTTATGCTTACCTTTCCTAACATCTACTTCTCTGTCTTTGCAGTCTGCTTTCTCCAACACCTCCAATTCAACCCTCGTAGATGCCTCCCCAGCCTCATCATCTCACGCTGCTCATGTGCATTAGTAGGAGGAAAGCAAAAATAAGAGCCCACCAATTACAGTTCTTTCTACAATGCCCAGAAGGATCTGTGTTTGAGGCATGTTTTAAAGATCATTGTAAATCAGGAAACAGCAAGATGGAGTGAAGGGAAATGGGAAAGTGCTCTCAGCTTATGAATGTGTAATACAAGAACACGGGCCCTTGCTCCAGTTTAATCTTGCCAACAGTTACTAGACCAAGTTCCTTGAACAAAAAGTCATTATTATGACTAACCCTTCGGTATTTATAGAGAAGTAGCATTAGAAGACAAACAGTTCAAGCAGCGCTTTTGCACTAGGATATTCTTTGCTTTTTCCTGTATGTGGTCTTTTATTCCAGCATTAATTGTGGTTATAAATCATTCCCAACCTGCTTTGGAATGAATTCACACAGACTTCGTGCTGTTGAAAACACACTACATTTATACGAACGAGATATAAAGCATTCAGCAGCTCCAGGGATGTATCAGGAATCAAACCCACAGAAGATTTAAAAAGTAATTATAATTTAAATATTTCTCTGCCTGTTGCTGCTAATGGCTACATCATGCAGAGGACAAAAATCTCTGGAGTGGGCAAAATGGTCACTGACAGGTGTCTTTGAGAGGCGCTTGTGCCAGGAAAGGTTTCGTTTTCACAAAGGACAAGATCAAACGTGGGCACCTAACCCCTGTCTGTGACCATCCAGGCCAGAAAGGACGAGGGCAAAAAAGGCTGAAAGGGAGAAGGACAGCTTGTAGTGCTTCTTTTTGTGTGCTGGAATATATCACCCCATGAGGGGAGTGTTATGTGAACCACCCAGGGTGGGCACTCCTCCCAGAGCCAGGAATGTGGCACCTGGGCAGGCAGGCCAGGTGCCAGGCCCGGGCGGAGCGGCCCTCTCACAGCCTTCCTGCCTTCTGCCAGCTCTAGCAAAGGGGGAAATAATAACTAAAGAAAAAAAAAAGAAAAAAAAAAAGAGAGAGCTTGTTAAATCTCATACATCTTTCAGATCAAATTTTTATCCTGTTTCACTTTGTAAGTCTCTTGAACAAGCTCAGCGCTTCACAGCTGAGGCTGCAAATCTCCCAGGGAAGGTTCCTGTGTTTAATAAACTGTTTTGACTGGAATTCAAAGTGAAAGTAAAGATTTCTGTTGGCTTAGCAATAGAAAATGTGGCCCAGACCTGTAACCCCATATCTGACTAGATGGAAATGTTAAAAACTGGAGATTTCTCAGAAACATTAGCATAAGAATAGCTCTGGTTCCCCCAAAGTTAACAACAACAAGTCTCATAATCTCTAATGGAAATACCTGTGACTAATTTTATTTGGAAAGAAGGTGCTGGAAGGTGGTGCCAGATCACCAACATAACAAACCTGTCAGTTATATAGTGGCTCAGCTACTGGGCAAGATACTCCCAATTTACTCTTTTTAACCATTCCACCACAAAATTAACTCTTGAAGTGCTTTGTATCCGAAGAGCTTGCTGAAAGCTGACAAGCAGGGAAGCGCAGAGCAACTGAAATACCATTAACATGAGCAATGCTTATAATCAGCTTATAAGAGGATGGAATCACACAGAATCACAGAATGTTAGGGATTGGAAGGGACCTCGAAAGATCATCCAGTCCAATCCCCCTGCCGGAGCAGGAACACCCAGATCAGATCACACAGGAACGCATCCAGGCGGGCTTTGAATGTCTCCAGAGAAGGAGACTCCTCCACCTCTCTGGGCAGCCTGTTCCAGTGCTCTGTCACCCTCACGTGATTCGTGTGATTCAGACTTTCTTGAATGACCTGGGTAAAATTTTGATCACTCCTGAGGACCCTGTCAAGGTTCCCTGGTGTCTTGTCTCCCAGGCCTTCAAGTATGAAACTGCCCATCACCCCGTTAACTGCACCAGGGGTCCTGGAAACAGCGGATCAGGCCTTTCTACCAGCACTGCAAGGGAGACGGGCTCATACCACTTCCCTTGGTGTCCACACTTCCACCCTAGGGCACACAGGTACAAAAGCAAACACTGCATCAAGACAGCGGATGTCTCCAGAGGATATCACTAAATGAAAAATTAAACCTAAACCCAGCAGAAACACCTGCGCTCTGACAGGTCTTGTTCTCTTTTTGTTTTTCTTCCTTTAACACAAATATAATCCATCATCTGCCCAAATTCAAACCTGATGTAGACTTTCAAAACCTGCTCACAGCTAACTGTGGTACTCAAAGGGCAGCCTGGCTTTTCCCATCTATTCGTGTTAATGTCTCTATCCACCAAACTTTCCCTCACAACTAAATTCCCGTATTTGAAAGTTAGAGTGACAGAAGTGAACTGCCCTGACTGAAGAAAGCATTAGGCCTCCCATTTTGGCCAGCAAAGACAGGAACATATATGCGTTTGGGGGCTGGAAGGTCCACTGTAAAAGTTTCCAAAATCCCCCTGGTTCGGTTGGTATGGTTTGCATGCAGCAGGCCAGACACAGTAAAACAGAGAGGTTTCATTTCCCCTTGGATTTCAGCACTTCTTTTCCACTAACTGCCCAGTTTCCTGATTCATCTACATCAAAGTCAACAAAATGAAAACACTCCGGGAATTTACAAATTAGTAGATAAAATAACTGAGGTTGATCAGGTTGCTAAGATGAGAAGGACCAGTTGCAATTTTCAAAGGACTGGATTGTGTACATGCTTATTTCTAATGCAAACTCATCAGTTATCCTGGGATTTCAAAACTCCTCATTGAAAATACCTTTTTTTTTTTTTAATTTTCCTGTAAATATTACTGCTGGCACTGGTCAGAAAATATGTTTTTCCCACTTTGGAACATAATGACGGCAATGATTCAAATACAGAAAAATGTGCCCCAAAGCAGCTGAATTTAAATCTAGACTCTCCCAGCTCCTGTGAAGCACCACGGTCTCCTCACTAGGGAAGCAAACAAAGCACATCATCTGAAACCAAGTCCTGCCAGAAATTTCAGACAATAGAGCAGAATCAGCCCAAAAGACAAGTCAGTTTTATCTCTTGTGTTGTTCTGCAGCAGCATTCAGAGAAGAAATGTTCTGAGTTAAATGCAGTTCCTTAGTTTAAAGACAGGCAAAATTTCCTATTTAAAGATCATATGGTTTGGGCTTTTTTTCTTGTCAAAGACCAGTCCTATTTCAAAAGAGATTTTGATAAAAGCCTTCAGACAATTAGATACATGTAATAACAGATAAAAACCTCACTTTCTCGTTAGGACAACTGAGACACAGAAATATGCAGTGGTTATAGACCAACTTTCTGGTAGATCTGTGGGTTATATCTCCAGCACCTCAGCTGCACCCTCAGCAGCCAACATTGGTCAGTTTGATTCTGATCTCTTGATTACAAGTTTGCCATCATAATAAATATTTTGGACAGTGGAATTTACTTTTGTTTAGTTCAGAAATTTTCCTGACATTCCTTCATAACATGACATCATCAAAAGCAAGCAAACCAAAGGGATAGAATTTAAATCTCACATAATCTGAGCAACACAGGAGCAGCTTATATCTAAGTTAAACACTGTATAAAATGAATAAGTGGAATTGTAATCTAGCAAAAGATTCAAAAGTAGAAAAACTACGAACACAAGAAATTTTTCATAGAGTTATTTGGTTTTTGTACTGGAGATTGGGGAATATCAAGGTGCTAAGCAATGTCAGCACTTTCTGGGGCAGCAATTCTTTCCCTGTGCGTTTGCGCAGTGTTTCAAAGGGAGTTCCAGTCTTAGATGAAGGCTGTAGTCCCTAAAGCAACGGTAGTGCTAATGGTTGTGTACCGCCCTCTAGATAAGAAGCACATGTACTCCACAGGTCTCATAGCTTAAGTGAAGAACGCAAAGAATGGAAGGAAACAACTCTTACTTGTACCATTTACAGGACGAACACGAAGGTCCAGAAATCTGAACAAGGACACATGGGGCCAAGAACTGAAGCAAGGCTTCCTCGGTCCCCATCTAACCCTTCAAATGGAGGGCCATCCTTTCTCTCAAGGACAGAATCATAAGCATAGAAGGCATGCCTTTGATGCACTGACAAATCACCTGCCATCAGAAGGTCGTTTATCTCATAAATATGTTCCTTCTCTCATACAAGTGGATTTCCTGGTTAAATCATAGGACTAGATCATATCTTAGCTCGCATTGAATATGTATGCATGAAACATACAGCTTACATCCTTTAAAAAATGAACATTAAAATACTGGGCTTGAGTGATTCAATAACTAAAGGACAACTGTAGGACAATTGTTTCTGCGATGTCAGAAAAACATAGAATAAAGGTTTTTACTACTTACCAGCACACTGATTATTTTCATCCAACTGGTAACCAAACCGACACATCAGAGGTCTTGTAACAGTTGGGTAGTTGGGAACAGGGCCTGGTGCTGGGGGCGGTGGATAAATATTTGAATAAGGATTCAGATATGGTGATCTATACACTGGGTTTGTTCGGGGTACGCATAAATAGCCACCATTCTGGTTGACACAGACCATATCTCCTCTGCAGGCCTCAGGAATAGTCCGACATTCATCAATATCTGGAAGGAAATTGCAAAAGTTAAATGAGTGATTGCTTCTTAAAGGGACCTATCCAAAAATAGTTAACATACTTTTCTCAAGACTTTGCTAAAAAATTTGATACTCTCTTTGAACAGAAAAGCTAATCCTTCCTTGTGGAGCCTCCCTTTGAAGTCAGATCATACTAAACCAGGAAACATCCCATATATTCAACATATCCTGTGTTCCACTTGTTTTACTTCACTATTAGAGGGCAGAGGGGGAGGGGAAAGCCATAAATGTTCAGTTTAAACACTGATTTACACATGGCTACAGCATGCTACTGCCTGTTCCTGCTAGTAGGTCTGTCCAAACCACAACACGCAGATCAGGATTTCAAACACTGGTGGTTTGGTTTGCCCGGCTGTGAAACTTGGATCCCAATTGGGAACTCCCGAGCTCCCTCCCACAGAAAACGTTAGAGGTGTTCAGACCTGGGTATGTGGTTCACGCCTCTTTCTTGCTCTGATTGAGATTATTGCTGAACCAAATTTAGAAAGATAGAAATGGTTTAGCCAAACTGAGCCTTTGCTTGGATCTCAGGGCACAGAAGTAGCAGGTTGCTATGGCAGGGTAAGCAATCTGTCACTTGTTTTTCATTTACTGTTTGAGTGACTTTAACGCAAGCAGAAGATGCTGTCCTGGAGCCTGAATGCCATTGATAAAAAGATGTTACAGGGCAAAGTGCATGTTTCTCTACATTGCCTCAACAATTGAGTTGGTGTTTCAGCCCTGAGCAGTGGCAGACTTTATCTGAGCCTCCAGTTAGAGGCTGCCAACAAAGACAGTAAATACTGAGGCTGGAGGAGAAACAGGAGGGTAAAGAACCCTTCTCACTTGGCAACTAGACTGAGCTACCAAACTCATCTCAATGCATCACAGATATTTGAGAAGCACTGACAGCCAGCTAGTACCTCAACAGTGTTAAAGATCGGGATATACTTGGCTATGTAAATACAGGTGTTTATACATATCTGTACATAGATATCTCTGTATATACATATACACAAACGTATTTGTCACACAGCAAGAACTTTTCAACTAAAACATACTAACAGTAGCACAATGTTAACTCAATAAAGTCAGGATTTCTGAACCCCAATATATTGATTTAATTAAAGTCCTACCTAAGCATTGCCCAGAGGCACGGTCCAGGTCAAACCCATTAGTGCATTGTTGCTAAAATGAGAAAACAAAGGACACTCAGTGACTGTGAAATGAGAGGGCTGCAGAGTCAAATGCTCACCTGGATTATTATGCTTAGCACAATTGTTCAGCACTATATACCAGCATAAAGTCCCTTCCCCAAAGGACAGCCAGCGAGGCACGAACTGAGGCCTCGGCACATGTGCCAGCCCCTTCACTCCGAAAGTAGCTCCCTGCAGGTGGGGACCATGTTGGGCTGCTCCTCTCACTGGGAAACCAACATATCCTGTGCAATGGGCTCCAAATCAGCTGTTAACACAGAAGCTATATTCTTACTTTTTGGGGTCTTGTTTTTCCCAGAACAGGGGTGGTCAGTTGAAAGGTATGAGCTAACTTCTCTAACAGGTTTAAAAAAATCCCATATAGACCATTCATTACAGGCATCTCAACATGTTCCCCAGCTGGCTGAACTGAAGCCACAGTTAAAAGGCAACAAACTTAATAAAAGGCTTTTTGTTTACACCAAACCTTTGGATTTTTAGAGGATAAGTCTTTACAGGACACATGTTCTAGGCATGCAAGGTTACCTGAAGCCTTGCTCCTTCCTGTCCTGTGATGCTGGCCTTTATCAGAGCTGCAACCTTGTGTCTTCAACACCTCACCAGTGACCCTCAGCATTTCTAAACCAGTGATGTGTCAAAGCCCATTAAAACTACTCCCTGCTCTCCCTAGTTTTTGACTGGGCCTCCATGTATTTAGCAATGGGCCACGCAGCTGGCACAGGATCCTGCCGGTAAAGAGGCAATGTGAGCAAATGTGAGCAAGAGCTGTCCAGAAAACAGGAACCCCTGAAGTAAACCAGAGGGCAGAGGGGTGGAGTGTGTTCAAGATCCTTTTTTGTTGTTGTCAAATGATAGAAACACTTATTTTGTGACTTTGAGGAATAAATTAGTGGAATAAAGTACTTGGTTCATGCTTGGAAAAGCAGTAGGTTGTAGATGGGTGTGAGATGGCTGAGTCAGCGGAAGCGGGCCACTGCAGGGACTAGGTAGGGGACATGAAGTGAAACACACGCACTGCCGTTGGGCTGCACCCTTTGCACACATGAACACACAAAACCACTACTAGAAATGTCGAACAGCTATGAAGGAATTCTGCCGTCATTATTTTTGGCATTCCGAGATGGTTTGGTACCATGTTGTGGAAAGACAAGGTATTCTGATGGGAAAACACGTAATCGGTCTCATGTTTTAAAGAACGTGTGTACTCTGCCTTTTGCTCTCCTTTCCCACAGGTTAGTGGGAAATGTTAAAATAGCTTTTAACAAAATTATTTTCTTTTGAACGCTAAGCAATGATTCAGAAGCACTGAAACTACAATAGAACTGGTTTCAACAACTTTCTAGAACTTTATTCTAGAAAAGATTCCATTATTGTTGAAATGCCCAGTTGCAATATCTTCAGAAGGGATTTGCTGCTGTCTCCTTGGTTTCAAGTTGCTTTTTGCTTAGATTTGAAAATCAATTTATGGTACAAGATGTTTTTTGTAAAAATAGCAATGAAAACAATATTTTTTAAATTAGAAAACCAAACCCGTAAAGACATCTCAAAAAACTCTCCAGGGGCATTAAAAGCATTTCACATACAGATCCAATGTTCACAAAAAATATCAATAGGCATGTTGTGCAGGAAATTTTCAATGTAATAGAAAAAAACAACTACATTTCAGAGCCTTTTGCCAAAGGTAGTTAGAAACACAGCTCTGGACACTGAGTACGTCTGGATTATCAACTAGGAATCCAAATGTAACAGGCCTTTGGGAACTGTTTTTCCTAATTTAAAGTACACTTGGAGCCCAAGAACACAAAGAACTCAGGCTTCTGCTATTTCAAGCACTGGACTGCTTTATTTCCATCCACCCTCAAAAGCCCTTCCTCTTGAACAAAATGGTTTGGGGCATAAATTAAAATGAAAACCAGGATGCCGTCATTCAGGATCACAGTCCAAAATGAAACAGTCTTAAGACAGGATCCGGCTATCCACAGAGAATACCTGTTTATATGAACCAGTTTCCCAACCATGGGTGTTCCCCACCACAGAGCTGAACTGTTCCTGCTCTCCTGGGATGGCTTTTCTTATTTCCTTTTCCAGAAGTGTTCAGTCCAGAGGCAGAATCAGGTTTTCAGTGAGGTCCAGGTTTCTACAGGGATATTTTGCTGAGCTGGCAAGGATGAGTCAATAAGCTCAGTCCACGTTCAACTCCAGAAACCTGCTGGCTCCAAATTCTCCCCTCTAAACCCTTAGACCACACAGCTTCCTTTTCATGTAAACCCCAGACCGCAGAGCTTCCTATTCACCTGCTAGCCAGTTAAGTCTCATGCCACACAGCTCTTCCATACAGAACAGCCCATAGATCTCTGCGTGCACCTCTCACCTGTGCTTTTCCAAGGCTTGAAAGGCAGACGGCCAGTGTGAAAGCAGTCAGTATCCTGTAATGTGCATAGAAAATAGGCTGAAAACCTTCTGATATCCAGGTTCATTATAAAAAATTAAATACATATGGACAAATTAATTTTTAGTGACACTTCAGCATATTCCACAGAGATTTGCTAACATGAATTTGGCCACTAGAAGAGGGAGCAATGAAACTGTGGGCCAGATTCAGACCTCAAAGTCACTAATTTTACTATGGTTTTATGCCACTGGGATCAGAATCAGACTGAACGTGTCTATTAACCCATCTATTTTTTGTTACCTCATGCAACAGCTGCTTAATGAACAAGTGCGTGATATTCAATGAAGTATTTACGCCCCTGACACCTTTCTTTTGAGAATATCAGAGTTTTTCTTGCACATTATGCACATTTTACAGACCAGTAAACCAGAGCAGAGGCCCTGCCTAAGCTCCCAGTGCAACACACTGGCAGGGGAGCAGAGATGTCATGCAGGAGGTCCTGAATCCACGCCAGTTGCTCTAACCGCTAAACCGCATTTCATCCTCAAGAGACTATATCTGAGATTAATCCATTTTCTTAGGGCCAGATTCTGTCCCTTTACTCAATCTTGAGTAATATATTGCTCTGCAAATAGACACACTGTGCCAGGTCATCAGCTACCAGAAGCTGTATCTGCAGTGGAGCTTCCCCAGTTATATCATCGTGGCATCTGGAGGGACCTGCTGGGTCTCTTCGTTGCCACTGAAAGAAGAGGCACCCTCGCTAACAGAGCTCTGTGGCTGTATTTGGAACTCCTTACCTGGAGCATGAAAATTCTGTCCAACTAAGCTCCCACCCCCAAGTACTTCCTAACAGACAGAAAACCAGGAAAAGACAGTAAGAATTTTTTTTTTCTATCTACTATGGATTTCAGTACTTTGCTGCTACCTTATATAACATTTCTTCTCAATAAAATTAGACCCACATCTTGCTTATCTTGGATTCTAGTTTTGAATGGCAATTGTATACAATATGTTCCTACAAAACCAGTACAGGAAACGAGGGATATTTTAGGTAGCCTTAGTTCTGCTACCCAAGCAAGCTGCCAACTTTCTTTCTTAGAGCTGTCTCTGATTTCCAGTGCAAACTGAGCTGCTGAAAAAGACCCACAAATGCATCAAAAAGAACCACAGAAAAACGTGACCAACACATTTGAACAAATTTGTTTTAAATGAGGAGACAGGCTCAAGCTCTGAAAAGTCAATATAAACTCGAAAATGGTTGTTCAAAGCGCTGCAGAGATAGATCGTGCTTGTTGGCAGTAACAGGGAAAGGCAAATGCTGCACCGAGTTTTCCTCAGATGCAAAGCATTCAAAATACAACGTTATCCATTCAGGCTTGCTCTTCATTTATTTATTCCTCAAATTGTTCTGAAGAGATTTTACAGCTCACACTGGTATAAACACTGCATGCTCACTTTGCATAGAGCAAGAACAGCGCTAGGAGGAAACACAACAGGTTACAGCTGAACGTTAACACCTCGCAGTAGGGCTACACTCTATTGCAGAGCAGCGCACGCTAACAGATCCCCTATAAAACTCGTCAGACAAAACACACTTTTCTAGATAGTCTCGAGTTTCTGTTGCTACAAGATGATGGATTCTTTCCTCCTGGTGGGGGGGGGGACCTTACTGCCTCCTCCGTGTTCAGCCTGCAGCCACCATCTCCATTTGCTCGTTACTTCAGCTCTGAAATCCCCTCCAGAATGATGAGCAGACATGCAGCACAACCTATCAACACTCTATTCAGCTGGTCACAGTAGCTTGCCTAGCAGGCACAATATTTTAAACTAGTAATTAACTTCTGCAATAGTAACTAATTAGCTTCAAATCAATCACTGCAGCCAGTGGGATGGTTTGCTGTCACGATTCAGCACTCCTGCGGATGGCAGGGTTCCTAAAGCACGGAGTATGAGCGCAGATCAAGGAGGAACTTGTCAGAGACAGCACAGCTTTAATAACAGACAGATCGTCTTTCCCCACCTCTGATCACTGAGATCCCGTCTCTTTGCAAATGGCTTTAGCAAGTGGGTTGGCATACCGAACCCCTGCCACAGACATTTTCCACAGTAGGTTTCCCTTCAGTAAGTAAAGAAGTTTCATGCATACCACTTACCTTTTTAATCCTTGCATGTCCAAAACTGTTGCGGAAAGGTGGAAAAAAACCAGAATCTGTGCTGATGAATAACTAGAAAGATTTTCCAAACATTACCCTCTGCTAGCACTTCAGTTCCTCAGTCATTTATAGTCCAAAGAATGAAACAGCAAGTAATGGAGAAGATCGGGAGCCGTCTGTACCTCCTCAGACACTGGAGAGAATACAGAGAAAGCACCTGGTTTTGCTTAGTTCTCTTCTGTAATTCAGCATTAAACCAATTGGAGGAGGAATGTTAAAAATGAACACTTCATTTTCTAAGTATGTTAAACAATGCAAATGGGGGCCTCAGCCTGGGACAGCTGGTTTAGATTACAAAGCTCACCAACTGGCTAGACTCCTCACAACAACCTCGAGGAGCCTGCCAGGATAAAGCACTAACAGCTTGAAGGAAAGCCTCTCCCGCTGCAAACTTCACAGTTAAATGTGCCTCAGAGCAGAGAGCACCGTTATTGGACAGAAACCCTTATCAAGGGACTAGAGAAGGGAAGGGATTGTTTTCCTTGCTCTGAGAACAAAAAAAAAAAAAAAAAAATCAGGCTTTTTGGAGGCCCTCTAGACAGTGTCTCGGACGATGAATATGCAACAGTCGCTGCTCCGTGCCAATGGCGTGCTGATGAAAGTCTGACCCTCTGGGAGGTGAATAACTTGAATTCATGATGATCGCAGCAACAGGAACTATATTGCTTGGGGATTATTTGAAAACAGGAATAAACAAATTAAACCTTCAAAGAAAACAAATGACCTGTCTACAAACCCTGGTCCTTCTGGAACTGACGCCACGCTTGAGGGAGCGGTTTGTGAAATGAAACGTTTCTCATGAAAGACAGATCTTGCAGATCTCCAGTTATGACTGAAGAGGAAGGAAATAAAATACTTTTTCAGGTGTTTAGCAACTTTGCCACAGGGAGAGCTTTAGGAGGTCAAGCAGAACGTTTATGAGATGTGAGAGGTAAGCAGTCAGATGCTGCAAAGATTGTGCTAGATCCAGAGATGAACACTGAAATTAAATACAGACACAGACATAAAACTGAATTTCTCTCGAGCCTTCTATCTGAGGAATCCCTTTATTCCTAAGGAACGTGAAATGTCCAACAAGATAAAATCTATCCTATATCTCTCTGTAACACATTGAGAAACAGAGTTGTTATAACAGATATTCATGAATCTGGCCTCTAAGCACGGATACTCAGCTTGAGATACGATCGAGCTGTGTCAGGGCTGCTGAGCACCCACAAGTCACTCTGGTGCCAAGGGGAAGTACAAGAGCTCTGTACCTCACCAGGTGGTTGTATTTGCCCAAATTACTTTTCAGAAATGACAGCACCAGACGCTCTGCGCCATTTCTGATAGTTTGTCTCTCAGTGACTCGCTTACATCGCTTGCATTGCATGGAAAATCAAAAACTCTCCTAGAATTATTCAAGCAGTGCAAACATTTGCAGGTAAACAAGAACCAATCAACTTATTTTAGATAGATTTCCCAAAAGCTTAAGAAAAACTCACATAAGGGACTTCTGAAGAAGCTTGCTGGGCACGTTGTGAGAAGAAAGTTCCATCATGGGTCAGAAAAAAGACGAGAGAATGAAAGCAAAGACTGGGCAAATTTTCATTGTGATAAAAGGATAACCGTGAGTATTCTTATTACTCCCTAAGTCCCATGTTTCTCAATACACTTAACAATCTAGAGAGCTAACAGCTCTAAAAGTAAAAGTGCTTACTGCACGTTAGGTGTGTGAAGATCTGCTGAAACGATGCGAAGCAGCTCTACAGCAACGCAGGGGCCGAGTGTCCATCTGTGGGGGTGAAGAGCTTGCTTCATATACTTGTTGATACTTCACTTGCTCATCCGCTGAATTTTTCTCACCATCACATGGCAAAGCCATTGCACACATGCCAGAATCACCGTATGAGCGCAGCACCAGTCTGTTCCCAAAGAACTGCTTCAGACTGAAGAGTTCGCATTCATCAGCCAACTGGCAGGGCTGCTCCAGCACTGGAGACCTGAGCACCTAAGGGGCTCCCTGAAGAAGGAATACTGTAAAAATGTTTTGATTTTTCCTGTCTCCATATGACAGCTGGAGTGGATAAAAAACAGAGTATAAGAACCGTACCAAACCACAGCTTGGGCTAGTTTACAATGTGGTGACTTTTTTTTTCCTAAATAAAAGGATTTGATATTATGGCTGAGCAGAATTTCTGCAGGACCTTTCTGTAACTACTACCAGCAACATAAGAATGCGATGCACAACTTCTCCCAACTTTCTTTGATACAAAGAATTGCACAAAAGATGTTTGTGGTACATAAAACCTCTTTTGATCACCCTATAAAAACCATGGGAAATTCAGCAAATCTTTCAACACCGTCTGCTGAGACCTTCACCATCTGTGCTTAGGATGGTGGCTAAACTTCAGTGGTCTCAGATATCCTCCCATGTTATAAAATCCACCGGTTTATTTAGATTACCTTGACATTTTCTTTGTCTCGATGAGGAGGTGCAGAACAGGCCACAGTACGAACCGGGGCTCTGTCAGGTAACTGCGGACGTTCTTACAAGTTTGCTTTGTGGATAGCCAGGGTTGAAACCATAGCTCTAATTACGTTTGAACCTTGGGTTTCAAAAATTGTGTAAAATATAATCACAAGGGGCACAAGCTATGTTGTGCAAACTCAACTCTACTCTCCTTGGAGAAGATGACTGGATGTACGAATTACACCTTGCTCCTGCAGACAATGCACAGCCCTGGGTTAGCAGCGACTCTCAGCACCAGAGAACATCATCTAACGGCTTCTGGGTGCTAAAACAAAAGCTGTATTCAGGTCAGGAAACTCAACACTCAGCACTTGTGAAAAAAAAAAGTCTGCTTCACGAAAACAAGTCCTCATCTATTAACTTTTACACCACTTCATCTCCTTTTTTAAATTCTGTCTGAAATGACTCTTACACTTCTCCAGAACTGTATCTGCCAAACACTCTTCTCAGATGCTCCTGTCATTTTTTAAAGTTCCCCCCCCGAACATTCTCAAGGACATTGTCAAACTGTGGGAGCAGAGTCAAATCACACAGATCTGTACGGTGAGGGCTGTGCGAGCCCAGAGACATTGGAAGTGGCAGGTCCCAGACACCTTGTACACAGCCACACAGACCTGAATTCATTAAAGGGCTTTGCCAATAACTGACATTTTAAGGGCCTACGTCCAAGCTTCAGATGCTTAAAACATCAGGTTTGCTCCTACTAAACCTTACGGAACAAAGTTTTCTACCAGCAAAACTGGTAAAAGACTCAGAGCACACTCCTGGGCATTTGGAAGAACAATTGCACTCTGACAGCACCTCAGCTCCATGGGATTCACAAGCAGGCTTTCGGCTGACCGTGCAGATTGATCCAAGTGTTCTTGAGAATGCCAAATAAGCAAGGTTTTGATATTGTCACACGTGGATAAAACACGTGACAGGCAGTGATTTGAGGTGCATACATCCTGTCCTGCCGCCACATGGTTAGCACTAAGCATACGGGTTGGGAAACTTGGTCCCAAACCCTAATTCTGCCTGGAAAAGGGTAAGGCTTGTTTCTTCCACCTCCCAGGGGAGAATCCCAATTACAGGCTCTTGGTGTCTGGGGAGGGTTCCCTTTCCTTTTTCAAAGAGGGACCATCTTACGCTGTCAGCTGAGGTCTGCTTCATCCAGTGTCTGAATTGCAGAATTGCCATCTCCTGGGTGACACAACAACCTGGCCAGAGCCTCAAAAGCAGTCCCACAGCTTTTCCTTTCTTAGCCAAACACAGCATAAGCAAGAATTAACAGTGAAAATTAACGTAATATGTAATTTTAAACACATCACTAGTGCTAACTAAAATGTACTGTGAACGCAGCGTCTCCGAGATGCCCCGTTGTGTCCGTTTGCAGGTCACGGTGCTGCTGTTAGGAAGGAGAAATCGTAACAGCGCCTGTTGTGCTGCTGTCTCTTGGGGCTCAGTTGTCTCAGGATGGCACGGTTACCATCTCTGTGAGACATCCATGGAAAAAAGAGCCACTACAGCATCCCCTCCTTCCCTCCTGTATGGGGATGCCACCCATCTGTCTGAAGCATGCCTTCCTTTGGGCTGACAATACCGCTGGCGATATCACTGCTTCCCAAAAGCAATAAGCCCCTTGAACATTGCAGCAGATATTCTCCCTGTACCCTACCAGACCGACCACATAATTTAAAGTTTTTGTTTTACCTTATCTAACTCGACATCTTACAGATGTAATTATCATTACAGGTCTGTGGTCATTTTGATACTGGTTTCCAGCAGCATGTTTTCCTTTAGGAAAAAAGCAATCAGTGGAAAATTCAGGCACTGCTGGATCCGTCCTGCAATGTAACAACACTAAACATGGACTGGCATCCGACTGCACTTCACTGCTTTATCCCGGTAAATGACGGGTAGTGGGATCTAACAGGTACACACCGAAACCCAAACAGCTTAAACCTATGCCCAGGGAACTGCATCTGTTCCAGGCAGAGTTCCTTTGGTGAGATGAAGTTTGATGTTCCTGATTGTCTGTTTAGCTGTAGTGTTTTCTACCGAGGCAAAAAAAGAGTAATATTCTTGGAAGAATGCTTCAGATTGGTTCAGGGCTTTTTTTTCCCCCAACAGAAGTAAGGTAAGCAAACAAACCAAAAGCTTTTTTAACTTCCTCAGGAAAAATACAAAGTCTTTCACAGCTTTTTTGGTGCATGTGACAACTCTCAGCAGGTCCCTTCATATCACTATTAATTTGCAATAGCATACAGCATTCTTCTTGATTTTTTGAATCCTTAAATGACTGGCATTCCTTCTTTTAAAACTATTTTCCTGTAAAAAGTTTATAGAACATCTTCCTATAACTAAAGACAAAAGATCTCTTTGAGCACTCACACCTCCCCCTGAGCTGTTGTGTGTATTCAGGATCATGATGCCCTAGTCACTCTTTATAATTTTACCTTTTTTTTTTTTTTTCTGCTGAATCTCATCCTTGAGCATAGCTCTGGTAACTGCAATTCATATTTTGCCTGAAACTAGATGGACAATTGAGTTTGGTTTTGTTTATTTTACAAGATCAACATGTACAAGAGCTAGGTTGCTGTCTCTTCTCCTCTGCATTTTTGTCAAATGGTCCAGACGGTGTGGTTGCAAACAATGCTCTTTGATCTTGTGACAAGATGTTTACCAGCCCCCTTTAATAACAAGCATAAATCCCGTATGGCCAGTTTCAGCTAAGAGTGACCTTCCATAAATAAACACCTAAAACTCTTGATGCTTCTGGACCAGGACTGAAGCCTGTTCCACTCTGAGCAAGCCAACATTCCGTCTTTGCAAGTGCCCGGAACACACAAACCCTTGGTCTCCAATTGTGACCAGTCAGAAGAATGTTCCAAAATCTCTGTTAGAAACACTCAGGGCTGATTTATTTTATGCTTAAATGCCTTAAGACTGTAGTGTCTTCTGCAGTTTCTCAAGTTCTTTAGGGGTTTGTGCTGCACACCGTGCGCCCTGGGCACAGCTGGCACAACAGCACCAGGCTGCACTGGAGAGAGCTGCTCACCCTTCCGCCTTCACCTGGCAGCATTCCCCCTCTGCCCGTCAAACATCAGCTTCACCTGGGCTTCCCCCTCTCCCAGGTATTTCATTTCCACATGGAATTTCAATTTTGGGTAGATTTTTTTTTCTAGATTTAGTTGAGTATCCTTTCTCCTTTTATATATATATATATTAATATTTCTTTTAGTCTGCTTAGGCAATTCCCTTTGTTTTTATCCAGAGCAAAAGATTACCCTTTGTAGCATCAAGCAGATTCTGCATTTTCCATTAAAACACTTCAGGTTCTGAGCAAACCCAAACAAGTCTGTGGAAACGCCATCTCTCAGCAGGGATGGTTGAAAGTTCACAAGTATGCGCGCTATTTTGGTAAGGGCACCTGCCAGAACCCTGCTGATGAATCCAGAGTAGAAAAATATTTGGCATAGCTCTCTCTTCCAGAGCTTCTCTCTTTCCAAGTGGTGGAAAACATTCAACATTCCCTTTTTAAACCTGTTTCACTCTTATAGGTGTAAATATAAGCAAAGACTTCTGGTTTCTTTTCCAATAAAACACTCGGCAAAGACTGCCACATTTTTAACTCTTTCCTTATCTTATGATTTCCGGGGTTATACGTTAGACAAATATAGGAGTGGCAGAAAGTTTCTGTATGAGGAGAGGGATAATTTTGACTGTTTTGTACTTACCCAACTGCTTGCCTAACCCAACAAGACATTTATGAGCTTTTCTTCAATTTAAAAACTACTACACTTAATCCAACACTCCCAGAGCAGAGATGACACCATTTCACAAACGACCTCTTTACTCTGAGGGTTTTGTAAGTCAACCATGCTGTTGGGAAATAAATTGTCTACGAAACTGGCTGATAAAAACTGTGCCTTGTCTCTTTGTTTTTAGACTCACCATTTACTGCTCTGCAGGGCTGCTGCAAGGAAGCGATTTGGAACGCTGCAGGTGGCAATGCCCCCGCGCAGGGGATGTGCTCCTGTTTGCTAGCTGAGCTGTGTGCATGCTGCAGTGCCTACAAAGTCTTACAAAAGGATACAGTTTACAGCACAGGTTGGTTTTTTTTTAATCTGCCGGCCTTTGCTTTGACTTGCACTGGTTATCCCAGCACAAGGAGCTGAGCAGTACTGGGAGGTCCCCCTGCAAACGCAGCCCAGCTGTCCCCAGGGGCTCCCTTCTGTGCGGGAGCAGAACCTCAAGCAGCCCCGTGAAAAGCTGGTGGAACTGGACCCTCCTCCCAACAGAGCCCCTTGTACCAGAGCCCACAGCTGGCGCCTGATAAAGCAATCAGCCCCCATCTGTCCACTGCTTCAGAGCAAAATTCAAGAAGCTGAAGTTGTGCCAGATGAAGAGAAAGGAACAAAAACTGTCAGGTTAAAAGTAAAAAAAACAAACAAAAAAAACCCCAAAAACAAACCCCAGAAAAGCAGGCCAAGAAAGTTTGAAAAACAAATCATAAGAGGCATAGAAGCTAATAATAAATTCTTTTTCAGACACACCAAGAGCAGGAAAACTGCCAAACAGTCTGCAAAGCCAACAGATGAACAAGGTATAAAAATAGTGCTTAGAAAAGATAAAATCACAGTAGAAAGTTAAGCAATTCTTCTTCCTCTGCATCTGCTAGAGAAACTTCAAGATGTTCCTATAGTAGAATTAAAAAAAAAGTAGTAAAAAAGAAAAAAGATCATATCTGAGAGGATCTGCCTAAAATTGGAAGTACCAGCAGAAGAGGTTGTAGGGCAGTTCAAGAAAATGAAGAATAACAATCCATCAGAAGTCCCTTGACATCTAGAAATTAAGTGTTGTAACCGAATTAAACGTGAAGGTATGTAACAGCTGAATTATCGTAAGTGGAGCCCCTCACAAAATTGCCTCAGTACTAGAACAGAAGGTACCAAACAAGACGCTGTATTTAACAGGTTTCCCTATAACGCTTAATAAAAACCAGAGCAGTGAAACCCCTACATCGGGCAAATCATCAGCACAGCACAGGAGACTTCGTGTTTAACTTTTAGGCATAGATTTTCTTGGAGATTACCCTTAACAACTAAATCTCATGAAACTAGCTCCGATGCGTGGTATATGGATTTCTTTTTACATTTACGGTTACTCCACACAACTGAAACTGGCTCCACACAAATCCTAACTGGCACCTGTAAATAGCAAACTGGAAATTTTCCCAGCAAAAGCTCGGGAGTTTAATAGTTGCCATTTCTTTTTAAGTCTAGGATTTAACCTACAGCCTTTGTAGCCACCTTCGGCAGCCCAAGGGACCGTGGAACGGGCACTGAAGCTGAGTTAGGTGCGGCGAAGACTCCCGGGGTCTCGGCACTGGAACATTCTCTTGGGAGGGCTGCTGAGATACATTTAGAAGATTGGGGAAGGAGGAAAGAGGGAAGAACCCAAGAAAGTCAGTCCAACTGCTTTCTGAAGCGGAACTTCTCAGCACCAAGCCCGTCTCCTCTCCTCCGCGCTGTTTTCAGTAGCAGTTGTAGATGCATCGTACCAGGGGCAGCTGCGGAGCTCAGTGCCAAGCACAACGCCAAGACCACGTCCCTGGGACGGAGTACACGTAACCCTCTCCCCAGGACTTACAGTCTCGAGTCAGTCTCAGCTGGTGACACCTCCAGAACGGGAAGGCTGGCCCTTCAGGTTTTCATCAATTCCCATCTTAGTTCCTAAAGGCAATCTTTTATTTCATGTAACCAGATTTACTCCTCACATTTTTCCAGGGCAGTGCAGGCTTCAGGTTGTCTGCAAAGCATCCGACTGTCGAAAGTACCAGTGCAAGGAAGCGGGAGCCAGCCATGGAGGGCAGCAGGAGAACATCACAGCTGAGGGCTCCCGGAATTCCAAGTCCAGGAGGCAGGTTCTGGGCAGTCCCAGTGAAGGCAGAGGTACCATCCACGAGGCCTTTCCCTGGCGGTGACGCTCGGCAGGTCCTTGCTCTGGAGCACTCTGCAGACGAGTGTGCTTCAGAGCCTGGGTCTGGGTCCAGACACATCTGTCAAGTCCAGGTATGACTCATTCATTTTCTTTAGAATCCTGTACTCCTCACATTTTTGTGTTTCATAATAAACCTCCTCTAAGTTAGCTGAAAACTGTTCAACACATCTGCTCCTGCTCCTATTGTCAAAAATAAGGCAGCCTTCTGTTTGCCTTCACTTTTACTGGCACCCACTACTTCAGCACCAGAGCAAAGTGCAGCCTAAATATTTTCCAATTCTACTTCCAGAAAAAGTTTCAGTTCTAATAACTATTTTTTGGTGCTCCAGTCTCCCATTCAAGCCCCTTTCCTTACTGTATTGTTACTCTTGGTACAATTTTGTGTTGGATCCACGGTCCGGTATGTAAACTGAAACATACAGATGGATCGGAAACATCTCAGTGATTTGTCAGTAATTCTGGAAACACCCTTTCATCACAAACAAAAGCTTCACTCAAGTACTTTGATACATTACAGCCATAGAGAAAACTGCTGCAGGAGACAGGGAAACATTTTCACATCAAGGGTAATTTTACAACCAACGTTTTGTGCGGTTGGCTGCCCCTACAACTAGCTGAATCCTTCCTGTTTCCCTTCCTAGACACCTGCACCTGAAGGATCAGGTTCAGGATGGCTCTGACGGTCACGACTAATTCTCCCGAGAAATTACGTTTGCTCTCTTGTCTATTGTACCCATTCCCATTGAATACCTTTGTATCCAACACACCGTACTTGCTCAGAACTGATTTTACCTCTCGCTGTTTTCTTGCACTTTCTGGGTGTAACACCCACAGCTGGAACTATGGGTATCCGGGCAGCTGCATCGTGTTTCTGCAAAGGGGGAAATGTTTGTGTATGGTTCCCAATGGGAACAATTAAAAAAAACCCCAAACAACCCAATGCGTAAAAGAACTCAAATCAAAATGTGTACACAGAGAAAAAGGGGCCTTTGCAGCCTGCTTAAGAGGCCTGGGAAATGTTTTTGGTGGAAATTCCCAGTAATGCTTGTTAGCTGACCATCACACACCAAAGAAAGTTAACCTTTTCTGGCACAGACTGCCAGAAACTTGAGTGCGAGTTTTAAAATGCAACCGGTGAGAAGCTGTTCAATGGCCACCTTAACACACGAGCAGAGAAAGATTAATCCACTGTCCGTGCTCAAGGACGATACACACCTGTGAACAGTTAAAAAGAAATTAGATTTAACCAGCAATGCCACAAACCCAATAAAGTGGCACAGAATGACCCCAAATTACTCAATATGGACACTTACTGAAAGATAAATGCCCCTTTTCATGTATGAAAAAAAAAAAGTTCTCTTCCAATTGTTATCTCCTATAAGCAAAATAAGCCTTTCATCACTTGATACAATTTTCTTCCTTTTGGCAAAATGTTTGAGAGTCTCAGCAGCACAGCTGAACTCCTAATTTGGAATAAATTTGTCCAAATTAACCTTTCAAGAGATCTAACACAACCAGCGAACAACAGGCACGTTTCTTGCACACTTACGCTGTTAACAGGCTTTAACTACTTGCTACAAAACGTATTTCAGAGTTAGATGGGTGATGCTTTCAGATACTGACATTTCCAGTGTCTGACTCTTCTATACACCTGAGACAAACACAGTCGTCTAAGACTCAGTGTTGCTACGGCTGTAAACAACACGTACAAATTATTTTTTCCTTTAAATAAAACACTAGCATCTGTCTATTCCTTCTTTTTTATCAAAGGCTGGTTTCCATATTTAAGCTCTGCGGGGCTGCAAATAATGTCAGCAGCACATAATGGCACAACACAAGAGAACAAAAACTGTAGGCTGGTCAGTTATGTATTATTTTCTGAGAAAGGCAACAAACTATTAAATTTACTGGAAGGGGGAAAAAAGACCCAAACCAAAACACATACATACAACATTTCCAACTCCTCCAGCCTTACTGCTACCACTGCCACATGTGTACATACATACATACATACATCTATGTATTTTATGTATTTTTTTTAAATATTGACAAAAGTGTATTGACACTGAGACTACTTTGGTCTGAATGTCTAGATAAATCAAAGACTCCACTCTGTTCGCAAGATCACACGATGTTGTTATCCTGCTATTCCCACAGTACACTGATGTCTCTCCATATTAAACAAACATATTTTTTGTTCAAGTAGGTGACAAAAAAATAATTTATTCTAGCTAAATGTACTCCCAAACTGGGAGTGTTTGGGAGGACACAACATGAGTTTACAACTATGTTTGATTACATTAGTTGAGAAAATTATTGAACTTTTATGACAACGTGGCAACAAAGTCATCAAAACACACAGAAAGAGGACATCGAGGCTTCAAATTGTGAAGCTTTCACGAGGTAAGCGATAACGGGAAATACTTACAAGGCAAGCGGCTTCCATTCTGCCTCTTCCACGTTCTCCCTCAGTCACTGCTCTGTATGTGCTCCAGGTACCCTGCCTTCTGGGGCTGTTTATGCGAAATGGGTCAAGAACAGGAATAAGAAGCAACAATAAAATGCAGGCTGGGAACAGTCGCTATAATGTGACAAATTATATGACTGGGACTGACTAGTTTAATGCCTGACAGTTTAATTAAAAAAAAAAAAACAAACAAAACAAAAACTACCTGTGCTTTCTTTTACAGTAACAAATAGAAAGATCAAGCANATTCTGTGACCTTGGAAAAACTCCTCTTGGCATCAGACATGAATATGAGCTGCAATTAAGTAACTTGGTTTAAAAAAAAAAAAAACAAACAAAACAAAAACTACCTGTGCTTTCTTTTACAGTAACAAATAGAAAGATCAAGCAGTTACTTCCTTCTCTTTGCACTGAATGCAGGATGACAAAGAACAGCCACAACTGAGAGCCTAAAGGAGAACAGAAAATCCTAACCCTTATTTTTCCCTCTTATACCAGGTTTCCAAAATTCATTCCTTACTAGAATTCTGTTCCCTTACCACTAGAGATAACAGACAGCTTGTTAAGAGGACCATACTCTCTTTCCTTGCAAAAGCAAGGTGAAAGAGAAAAATTAAGTTAAATGAAGAACAAAAATTTTCAACTACTGCACCTGCTCATAAATTCTACAGAGAATTTTTTTCCCCCCCTGCTGCTGTGTGAAAGACCCAAACAACTATCAGGACAGACTACAGGTCACATACTTACACGTGGGAAACTGGTAAGGTAAATATATAGGAAGCAGTTATCAAGCACAAAGTAAACACAGAAGAAAAATTAGAGGAAAAAAATATATCTAATCTTTCAATAAAAACAAATCTTGAAGGTTTATAATAGTCTGTGAAACAGTCTGAGAAAGAAGAGAGAAACAAGGCAATGAAGTTGTTCTACACTTTTTAGTGGGAAAGTACTGCCTGGAACACAGAGTAGATTTGATTTCTAACAAAGAACAAAACCCACCGCTGTGGTTGTAGAATAAGCCCTGGAACAGAAACCTCTAAGCCACAGGGATTTTCTTCCCAGTTCAACAGACCTCCTAGGACTTAAGGACTGAAGTCTCTTATATCCCTCCTGAACAGGATTTTTTTCCTCTCCAAAGTAGCTTAATGAGCAACTCTGAAGTTTTTCAATACATTTGCTTGGTTTTAACTTTCCTTCCTCAAACTCAGAGCTTGCTGCATAGATGGAGCTGATTTACAGCACAGAGAAACAAGTCTCTCACCATGTTTCATTTATTGGCATTTGTAAAGCTTCCTGGAAGAGAAATATGTACATATTAAGTTCTCTGCAATTAAAGAAAAAAATTGCAGAAAAAAGTTAGGAACTGCTCAGTATACTCAGAACATGGTGAGCAGCATGAGTCCATTTGTAATTTATAATATATGTCACATAATTTTTAAAAACTAAACATTTCCTTCTGCTTTGGCTCAGCAAAAGGCAGTTTTATTCTGAAACAGCTATATATCCTGAAACACATATAACTACAAGAACGAGAGACTGCACAGAAGCCATGTGATTTCAGCTTTCTTTATATTTGTTATAGAAAAAAAAGGTACCTAGTCCAGTCCAGTTTAAATTAAGATGTACACTTGAAGTACCAAACTGAAGTGTTCTCAGCTGAGCTAATTTCAATTTCTCGTTACATTTATTACATAATGCAGAATGTACTTTGTTATACTGTAAGTGGCTGCTATCCTTTCAGAAATCAAACTGCCGAATTAATTACCTTTATAATGGGGCAAAAAAATTTAAAATAAAAATTCAATATTCAAAATTTGCATAAATCTTCCATGAAACATTAACATACTGGAGAAAAGGGACTCAAGCAGTTCTTAAGGTAAATAAAGTTCTTAAGGTAAAAAAACTTTGATAGATTTCAAGTCAACAAAAGAAATTCTCTATTTGACCTCTATATAAATAAATGCAAAGATTTCTTGCATTATTTTGTTGATTCTGTACAAGTTGCAGTAACTAATTTTATTTAAATATAACTCTTACAACAATTTAGATCAGGATCTTAATAAAAATGAGACGCAAAGGTTGACAGTTCTAATATAGAACTTGCACAACAGTTATCTTAACACTGAACAGGGAATGGCATATAAAAAGATTTAGAAATAAAACATCTTCAGTTTAAAGGGTGTAATTTCAGATTCATTATGAAGATGACTTTTACAAGATGAGTTTCATCCTTTAGTATGCAACTTCATTCTTTATCTGCCAAACGAAGTGTACAAGTCATCACAGCAAAATTTACAGAATAATTGACTTTGGCCTTGGTCCTACAAAGACCTATTTACACATTTGAGATAAGTAAACATCTTCTTCCCTTTAAATTCTATACATGGGTTCAAGCTTTAAACCTATATTTGGATCTACAAAATCCTGCAAGATAAAAGTTTTTCAAATATACATCTTAGACCATTAGAGTACAGTGTCTTTCTATATGTGAAGTTAACTTCTGCTAGCTACCCCTCTCCGCCAGGTGAGAATGCAGCACTCCCTCTGACAGCTAACTCCTCGGTGCTGACAGGTTTGACCAGTGAAAGCAGCTACTAGGTGGGGGGCCGGGAAGCACAGAATCAAATAATTGTGCAAAAAGAGATGAATAGGCCTCAAATTGCCCCTAAATGTGTCCAATCCTGTAAATAAGAGATATACATCCTAGTACATTGAGAAAATGTCATAAATCGTGTGGGAAGACTGTAGCTGCTCAGTAATCACACTCCCATATGCTCACTGTCTTGTTCTTTCGAGTTTCTGTCATTAACTGAACTTCTCAAATACCATCAATTTTGACTGGGGAATTTTTTTCTAATTTTTTTTTTTTTTTAAATTCTGGTTCTTGAAGGCCTATTGCCAATGGCAGAGTGTTTTAATGGAAAACCAGATCTCAGCATCAAAGAGTTAATACTGTCTATGCATAACAGAAACAACTCAAGAGTGCAACTACAGTTTAAAAATCCTTCTACTTGTCTTGTCACAATCTAGCAACAAGATAGATTTTATTTTTCCCCTCAGTTTAAGGTTTAACCCACACTCAAAATAAATGCTTGCTATAAAGAAGGCAGTTATTAATGCCACTGATAGATTTGCCAAAGCACTAGTTAGATCATAATGAAAAGAAAAGCAAGATACAATTGCAACCAAGTACAGGACTTTTTACAGAAGGCCTCATTATGGTAAATTATATACAGCATAGTGTTCTCGTTTTCCATAAAGTGCTACCATCATCATATTGATACAAGATCATCTATTGTTTGAGGAGGTCTTTTAGTACAGCACCAGCACTGGCATCAGGAGACACGGGCAACGGTGTAAAAGTAGGCAACGCATCAGAGATAGGTTTCATAAGCAGATGTCCAGGACTACTAGCAGGTGTTATGAGAGGCACTGCTGCAGATCGAGGTGCTAAAAATGGGTTTGCGTCTGGTCTTCTACTTGTTCCCGAGACTGCCGTATCTGAAATGTTAAAAAAACAAACCAAAACCCAACAACAAAAACACTTTGTTAGGAAGCAGTCATAAGTCTATCCAATTTTACAGCATCTGTTCACAAACAAGTTCTAAAATTGCCTATTACTGTTGCAACATTAAAATCCTGCCTTCCTGCCATGGAGTGTAGATGCCCCTTCATTCTCTTTGTCTTCTCTCATCTTGGATCTCACCTGCTACTGCTTCTTTTGCTGAACAATTCCTTTGTCTACACTTCAGGCCACCAGCTACACGACTGACTTCAAGCTCAGGGCACTCCCAGGATCTGCCAACCACATTGTGCTTGTTTGCAGCTGAGATCCAGCAATAGCTCAGGCTACCCCAAAAATCTATACACCTGAGACAGGCAACACGAGCACCCTTTGCAATGGTTCACTTCACACGTCGTGTCAGGCATGAAATACCTGTCACAACAACCCCAACACTCTGGAAAGGTGTAAGCACTCTTGCGCGTGCTCTATGATGCAGCACACAGGTGGGTTTCCCGCCCCACGGTGTACTGGCACAGCTTTCCCTGGGTCAGCCCCAAGAAAACCCCTGTAAACAAGCACCAGTGTGTCACAGTTTAGTCTTGAGACAAAAAAACTTAATGTTTGCTCATTAGTCAAACTTTAACAAAATTTTAGTTTTAATAAAGTATTAATAAACTGGGGTTTTTTTAATTCTAACAATCGACTTGCCCCTCCTCGCCTCCTCCCATCAAATCCTCGCTCAGCTCCAGATGTAACCTGTTCTCAAGGTTCCTACACCAGATGTAGAGCAGAAAACTGACATTCCCATAACATACTAATTCTTTAGATGGGTGATTTTATTCAGGTTTTTTTTTTTTGTTTTAAAAAAGTCTTTCATCATGTAAACATCCTAACTCTCATAAATGCATTTCTCTGGATATTATACTGACATCTGTGTCCAACACTTAACATCTCCTGCCATATGGTTTATTTCTAGGAAAAAAAATCTTAAAGCACCGAAACAATTAAAGGGATATCTAAAATGGCTGTTGAGTTTTACAAGCCAGCAGTTTAGCTCCTGAATGGACAAAAGGAACCAAGAATTTAGTTCTTCCAGACAAGGAAATTGTTTTTTTGCCTATTAAAATAGATCCTTTACCTATGATATTACTGTTATACTACATGGAAGAAGAGTAAAAAGAAAATTAAACTTTTTTTTTAAGTAAACCTAAATTAATACTGCTTTCACAGATGTATTGGTATTTTACAGTAGGCATTTGTACTTTGTAACATCCAACTATTTTTTAGCATCTCGCGCTCTCTCTCTCTCTGTAGAGCTATATAATACATGGGATTTTGGGTTTGGTTTTTTTTTGAGGTTACAGTTAAAAGTTTTAATTAAAACAATTTTCTGCACATCAGCAGGACTGTATTAAGGTGAAGTCTTAAATGCATATAAAAAGTCAAGTACTAATTGGATCAGTTAAACTGAAGAACTGGATTTTACATTACTTAGACAAAAGTGGATTCATTTCAACATGCACAATAACAGCATAATTGTTCTGTGCCTTCGAAAAATCAAAAGTTAACACTCATGCACATCATACATAGATTTCACATCTGGCCATACACTTAACCGATTTTATTTCAGTCCTCTCTGAGCAACCAGTTCCTACACACCAGACAGGCACCAGAAGGTTGGTATTACTTGCATTCTTCAGTCAGTGAGACCCAAGCTGATCAATCAGGACTGGGTTCACTGATAACCAGACGGAGTTGTCTGCACAGCATCTGACTGGTTCTAACAGGCTGTTAAAGCCTTTCCATATCCAAGGAAATCTCATCTCTCTAATCTTCTGTACTGAGATATTAGGAAGTGACATATCGAGGCAGTGTAAGAAGGGGTGGGGAAAGGAGTAAAAACAAAACAAAAAAAAAAGGAAGAAATTGGGGAAGGGGGGTGGGACAGGGGGAGAAGAAATTAAATTTATAGTTCCCAAGTGAGGAAGCACAGAATCATTGAAATCCCCTTGAACATTCTACATTTAGTTATTTATGGTTCCGTGTAAAGATCCAAATTTTGCTTCAAGTGTTACCTTGATTGTTGGATGGCGTACTGCTAGTTTTACCAGTTCCTGCTGCTCCTAAAGGTTTCATATCGTGAACAGAGAGCTTGGGTGGAGGGAGGCCTGGGCAAGACTCTGTTTCAAGGAATTTCACAAACAATTCTGAAAAAGACTACAAGAGGATACTGGTTATTATTTTTTACTGATGTTCTGTTGAAAAGTATGTAAGTCAAAAATACATACAATATATGAAATGAAAAGCTGTCAACAGCCTCCAAAGAATTTTGTACTGGTCCTTAGAACTTGCTACTAAGCAGTCCTTAGTGAGTAACAATGACGTTTTATTTTAAAAATGCAGAGTTTTTTGTTGTCTCAATAAGTGATAGTGATGCGAAGCTGATGAACTCTGAAGATAATACACATACTTCCACCACTAGTGCAGTGTCAGTAATGTCACAAGACAAAATTTTGCTTAGTAAAGCCTATACTATACCCACAAAAGCATTCACTTTCCTCTTTTACATCCATAGTTCATCAGACCAAAATCCTCTGGTGGCCTAAGTGGATGCATTATTTTAGTGGGCGAAAAACAATCCCTACACTCCCAAGATAATTTACAGGAATAAACTCTCAACATGCTTTTATGAGCAAAGAACCAAAGCTAATCCAGAAAGCCCAATCCCCCAGTGCTCTATCCTTGAGTGCATTATTTACTGGCCTGCCAAATGGGAAGCTCCATAGATCAACTGCTGGACCATGCTATGAGAACTGTTGCTTTACAGTATTTGAAAGACTAAAACGTGAACTTTAGATGCTGTACAAAAGAGGCATTAGCTGCAGCGGGTAAGAAAGCTTTTCAAATGAAATTTGAAGGACATATGGGAACACAGTTATCAAAATACTATGTCATGGTCAATACTATATGAGTATTGCAGAACTCCAGACTCCAACATGTATTTATCTTACAAACTGACAGTGCTGGAGGTTAAAGTCCATACTGTAAGATGACAGTGATCCCAGGAACCAGTGGAACAGTAATTGGATTGCTTTATTAGCGCAACATTTAGTATTGTGTAAGTTTCACCAATGCCTACATATTTATTTAATGCAGAAAAAAAACTTATGCCAAAGCAGTCACAGAAAACAAACAAATACTGCAGGATGTGGTAGTATCAGTAAATAAAGCTCAACATACTGATAAACCAAACATCAGCATTAATATGCAACTGCCTCATTTTTTGCACTCAAACATGGAGAATGCACAATTAATTCTTACACTGTTAAAAATGTTCTGATGAGTTGGCCTCAAAGGTGTACTAGGGACGCTCTTTGACCCAGCTCCTCCACCAAGCCAGCCAGTCACCCATCTCGTAACTCCTCTTTGGTCTTCATATAACAACTAGAAAGTATAACAAACCAAAAAGGTTAGGAAACAAAAATAGAGCAGCGGATAAAAAAAAACAAACTACAACATTGTGCTTGTTATATTAATTCACCATAAATATATTTCTATATAATAAATAAATTTATATATATATAGTTTTACATAAAATAAATTTATATATTTATGTCATTAGAAATATATTTATATATTTATTCTCTGCCTTCCAAAGACTGTCAGTCTAAAAACCTGTCTCTTTCTTTAAAAATATAAGCCTTACATTCTTAACAGTACCTAGTAATCCTATTTTCAGGTAAGAATACCGCAAATAAAAAGGGAAGTCTAGTTTTCTGCAAATTACCTGATCAAGTTCTTCCTTTTTTATTCCCAAAATACTTCCCATTAACCTTAACACTTCAGGACGTTTATTTTTTGGAGTATGAAAATGTCCAACAAAGAGATTTCTCATCAGGAGCCTGCAGAACAGAAGCAGCTCGTTATACAATCTGCTCTGATGTAACCTTTGACACTGTAATATTAATGTATTTATTCCTCATACTCTTGCCTAATTTACCATAATCCAAATAAACAAATCTAATAGAAGGAACTAAAAGGGTACCTCACCAGTTTCCTTCCGCTATAAGTTGCAGTATTTCTTACACAGTGTCAGTTTGGACAGTATTGGAAATATTGTACGCAGTAAGGTGAAAGTGAATTGTACACGAGCAAGTTTTGATGTAAGTACTAGAACCAGGGAAAGTGTTTATTCTAAGTTTCGACTTGACTCAAGAGAACATTTAAACAAATACTAATGTGCAGCCCCAAATCAAGACGTAAGGAAGGGGACACTATCCCTGTTTCAGTTGTAACAGGCAAAGAGAAGAAAA
>VZTO01016498.1:31003-46120 GCA_013400615.1 Syrrhaptes paradoxus | reverse complement strand
ATGAGAAAAAACTTCTTTACAGTGAGGGTGACAGAGCACTGGAACAGGCTGCCCAGAGAGGTTGTGGAGTCTCCTTCTCTGGAGACATTCAAAACCCGCCTGGATGCGTTCCTGTGCGATCTGATCTAGGTGTTCCTGCTCCGGCAGGGGGATTGGACTAGATGATCTTTCGAGGTCCCTTCCAATCCCTAACATTCTGTGATTCTGTGATTCTGTGAAATGTAGTTAGGCTGTCTATTTCACTATTTGTTGTGAAATTCAATCACAAGCTTAGTAGAAGCCCACACTACTTGATTAAAAAATCGACATGCATATCTCCAAAAATCACTGTATCCATCTCCAATTTAGCACAGCAGTTTCTCAAATGGCTGGCACATTCATTCCTTCATGCACCACTGAAAACAGACACCATTTAATGTTATATGATCAACATTAAAAACGTCATGTCATCTTTTGAAGCATTAGAACAATTAAAAATCCATCTGACTTGTCTACAATAGGTTGTCCTGATAATTTCTGAAATATTCAGATTTTTTTCCTATTTTCTAACATCCATTTTCATATTGTATACTTTTATTTTGCAATATATGGGATTATGCCATCATTCTGGATAAAAGAGTGTTAAAAATCTGATACAAGTGTTTAGATTGAGGTTGTCTGAACCTCAGCTTATTAAAAAAAAAAAGGATCCAAGACATCAGATGAATGTTTCCTTAAAGTTGTACTCCATTTTAAAATTATCTGTTTGCTTACTTTGTCTTATTCAAATATTACCCTATCAAATTACTGATTTATTTGAATTTCAGATTAGCGGACATACCAAAGCTAGTTATTCAGCTGGCAGATTGGAAAATGACAATCTACTTTGCATATGAATAAATGTAATTACCAATTTTCATCGCAATCTGAATTTATTATCTAAGTTCTAACAATTTTTAAATGTGCATTATATTTTAATTTCTGATATCGTTATAATTTAAATTCTCTTCCTCCCCATCTAAAAATAGTCCATAGTCATTTTAAGAGTTGGAAATAACATAAGTCTTTTAGAGTTGCAATACATATGACCACACTACAATAGTCCCACTAAGTAAAAATCACGTACTATCTATTTGGGTTATAATGCTAGTTTGGGTCTCAAAAGACAGACAGAATATAGCTGAACAGAAAGCATACAGAATACAGCTGAACAGAATTGTGAGATTTTTTTTATTGTAAATGAGATAGTCAGATGCCTTCTACTTTCAGGCCTTCATACTGCTTGATGGGTCCAACACGCACAGGATGCAAATTGGCTAAGCTTTTAGAAGGTCAGATGAGTTTATTGGCAACTGTGTGCTAAAAGCTAAAAGCATCTTTACCTTATCCTTGCCTTTTCTTAATCCTAGCCCAAAAACAACTGGGCTGCACTGGTGAAAATGGCCAATTGCTTCTTTGTGATAAATATGGATGATAACTTCTAATAAAACATATACGTGTTTAATTTCTGATTTTTTTTTCTTCTTTTTCTTCTTAATGAAGTCTCTTCCTGGAGCCAATTATCTGGGGTTTTTCTAAGAAAAACATGTGATTCTTCCATTACTTTACCAAGAAACCAAGGAAGGAGTAGTATATCTACGCTCGTTTGATTCCAAGACCCTAATAATACAAGTGATAAATGGGGCAATCTGCATTCATCGTAAATACCAGGCTGATGTACAGAATAGATTATTATACCTTGGAGAGATGATTTCTCTGTGCTAACAATATTTCAATTTCCTTGATGCGAGATAGACTCTAAATTGCACTCCAGAAGCTCTTGAGACCCATTTTAAATTTGGAACTGCTTTGCCATCAATATGTGAAAAATGAGGACAAGATTCAAGCTCTTACGGTACACTATTTTTGAACTTGTCCTACTCTGGAGCTATTCTTGTCACAAATATGTGTGTGTGTCTTCCAAAAAAAATTTAGTGTTCATTACTTTTGAAGACCTCATATTGCTGCTTGGAGGTATGGCATAATTAGGTATTTTTTACCACACAGACATAAGGTAATTTTGTTATGCTTAATACCTATTTTACTATTGGTGTATTCTTAGGAAACAAATAGGCAAGCCCAAATGCTCTCAGTTGATTGTTGTGCATAGAAAAATTCTACACAAAAAAATTACACTCTTTCTGGTTTTACCCAGTCAGGCCCTAACCTAGCTGCTGGCTCCCAAAAGCCCCATACTATGTATTCTACAGATTCAGAAGCTGCTCATAGTTACCAGGGAGCTGTTTCACTATTTCAGCTCTTTCATATTAAGTAATTTGAATATTGTTGCCCTCAAGATGCTGTAGCAAGGTAGTAGGAAGGTATGGCAGTGGGGTAATGTAGCATAACAGAAGAGTTGGACTTGCTTTTGCCACTGCCACTATGGGATAAACAGACGGACAGACATAGATAACGTCACCTTTCCATGACATCAGTTACATCAGTATGCATATCGGGGAATTTTAATTGTACACCTTGAGGTGAATTAAACACACACTTGGGCTTAAATATATGTAAAAAAAAAAAAAATGAACAATGCATTGAACAGACTCCTGCCACCACAAGCAGTTGTACAAGGAGTCTGCAAAGATGCATCATGAGCTGCTTCCTTACACACCAGCACTAGTCCTGTGAACAGTGAAACGGGGTACCTCAACACAACCTTGGGTCCAAACCCCAGCCCAGATCTGCTGCCCAAAGGTGACCCCTGAGAGATCACATTCCAGGATGGTTACAAGACAGGTTAATGTTGGCTGTTTCTTTTCTCATCAAGGGAAACTTGACTTCCTTAAAGGGCTTTGCTCTGTCTGTGGCATTCCTGCTTCCAATCAATTTAACTGCTTCTGCAGGTGCTCCTTCTTGCCTCCATGTCAGATCATTCCTTAGTCAAAAAATTACCACTGCTGAGCTATTACAATTTGAATTTCCCCTTCAAGCAGTAATCAATTATCCTGGTTTAGAAAAATCATAAATCAGCAGATTTGTTGTCACAGGGTGTCCTATTGCCAATTTTATCTACGCCTAGAGACAAAATTGTCAGCCTGTTTAAAGAATGAGCTTTGCCAAATTTAACACATTAAACTGCTGTTTGTGTCATCTTAATTCCAAGAAGCTGGCTTTGTTACATCACCATGCTCAGCCTTAGAAGATGACATGAGATCAGAAAATTAACACCAGACAAGCAATGCGTATGCCACATCTGACTAAATGTAGATGGTTGAGAAGTGATTTGCTGATTCCACAATTTGGGCACAGACCAGAAAGAGAGAAGTGACAAACTGCCTCACGGTAGGGACACCACTAAGCAAGAAAAAAAGACACATAAATCATCCTGAGACTCTCAGATCTCCAGCTCTGAGACAGTTTATCCTATGTTCTGATCTTTTTAAGAGAAATTTTTAAATCGAGATCTCACTGTTGTGGCTATTTAATAAGCTCATGACAAAAAGAAAACAAATAAATTATGAGATTCATAAGTATGTCAGTAAAATAGTTTGGATTTTTCCCTTAAAAATGGAAGAGGTAGTGCAAACTTCTGCCCTGAGGTTCAGCCCTGTCCAGGAGATATCTTTAGTCTTGACATTGATTTGATATTCCCTTGGCTTTTAACAGTTGTTCTTTATTCTTTCTAGCTGTTCTCTCATCAGACTGGTGCACACTAATTCTGCTACACTCCTTTCTGAGGTCACTGAGATCCCTTGCGATGTTATCCCTGCCCTCTAGCCTTGTGTCTCATTCTCTGACAGCTCACCCAAACTGCAGGTCTTCAAAATCAAAAGTGATTCTTGGTGAAAATAGCAGAGGAACTACCACATTAAACACAGCATCATCATGCCACTGTCAGTACACAGTAATATAACGTATAAACATTTGTTTCACAATAATACAACATACAATCTCAGTAATATTTTAATATTAATTTATAGTAAAAGAAGGCCGTTTCTTTATTTTTTTTCCACTGAAAATTAGTAATTTGTCTTTGTGGCAGCAACAAGTTTGGGGTTTTTTTGATTTTTGAATTTTTAGGAACTTTTTCTTCAGTTCCTCTGGGAACAAGTTTTTGAATTCAACATTGTAATTTCTTGTGTCAATTTCCCATCATGCTTATCATCACTTGACTCAGTGCAGTGATGGACTTTCTTCTAAATACAAAACTACCAAAAATATTACACTACAGGAGTATTTTGTCAGTTTGATTTAGTGAATTGACTCCAAAAAGTCAATAAGCAAGGTATAAAGTCCCAGACTCTTAGTTTTTCTTCCTCCGCTAGCTAGGCATGTTTGAGTTTTACAACTGTCTGTCAGAAATGCTAAATAGATTAAAAATTCCAGCTTAAATGTGCTGAATTCACCAAAACCTTTTTGGAAAATTATGAAAACAGTAAATAAAAAACATATATTACTCTAGTGACTGTGAAAAAAACTTAGTGAAGCTAGATTTCCACTCCAGATCTCAGGGAGATTTTGTTTTTCAGAGGGAATTGCTGTATATCACACAGAACTTATTGCCAAGAGAGACCAGGTGCTGTATGCTCCAGGGGGAAGAAAAAGCAAAATAGTCTCTCTGGTGAAGGCTTACTGGATCATAAGTTAATGATAATAAATAAAGACATAACTGGCATTTTATACTCCTCCAAATGTCTGGAGTGTCAGACATTCTGTATAAGTTTACCACCATTCACCGATCAGAAAATTCAAAAGGTGATAGCACCATTCAGTCCAGTAAACTCAGCTCATTGGTGCCTGAAGTGCTACAGAAGCCTATATGCAAAAATGTTAGCTCTCTGACACGTAAGGAAGAGCTGATTCTTGAAGGCTCTGTTGTGTGGCATGTCAAATGAGAATTATATAAAATATGTGTACAAAAATCCATAATTATGCTTGTATGCAAATGTCAGCACATTTCTACATGTAGCTATTCAACCTGTGCTTGCAGGTTCAATGGCTGACAAATTGTGGTATTTGAACAGTTCTCCTGATACATTTTATAATCTGATTTTAATAGGAAAGAACCCAGAGCATTTCCTCTTCTCATCTTTTCTTCGTATTTTATTCTAATATCTGGAAATACTGCTGAAGACAGAAGGTAGACTTGCAAACTGTAGGAAGTGACAGGACTTTCCTAGCTGAGAGATCCAATCTAGTTAGCCCTCTAGGAAAACGCACACAAGGGTTTCACAAAGGCATATCTCTCATCTAAAGGAACACGGTGTCTGGTCACACGATTGTTGTAGAAGGGCACCCTGTGGCCAACACACCACCACAAAGTGTGCATGCCAGGGCCTGTCAGAAAGCAAAATTCCATGAATAAATATCATCTCAGCAGTAGCACAGTACTTCTAGCACATAATCCCCACAACCCAATTACTGAAGCAGAATGAAAAAAAAATACAAATGCAGGCAGCACCAGGCACAGGAAATGGGAGCTGAGCAAGACCTATGCACAGAGCTGAAGGCTTATCAGGTCCATAAAGGATTGCAACCCAGCGTGTATCGGAAATCAAACAGAAGTATAGAGCTGTTCCCTTAGGAACTTTTGTCAATTCTTTTAGCTTTTCTGAAGCTAAAAATTGCATACTCAGGTTCTCAAAATGCATGCAATATGGTATTTACTGTGTTATCATACTCATATCTATGCACACAGAGAGGAGTTTACATATTGTAAAAGTTTTATTTCAGGGTCAGGTCAACCAATAGTGAGGTCAAAGGTAACCTAAAGTGATGCACACGTGTAGTGAGACTATAAGACATCAATGGCTTTCCCAGGGATGTGGAAACATGAAAAAAAACCCCAAAATTCTCATGGAAAATCTGAGAACATATGCAGCTCACTGTGAGCTTGGTTACTGTCTCTGCTGGCACTGCAGCTGTTGGTTTTGCTTGCATTATACAATATTCTGTGCCTTTCATTCTGTGTAGTTTTTGGCTTGAGTTCATGATGGTAGTATCCAAGTGTCACACCATTTCCACAGTGCGTAACCTGCAAGTATTGCGACAGGTTACAGGCGGAGTACTGAGGGTAAGCCAACACCTTAAGAATCTCCTTGCAGCTTCCGGTTGCCAAGTTCACCTCCACAGTGCTTCAACTCTGACCATGCAATTGTAGCATAACACAACTGATGGCCAAGCTTGCACCACGACAAATTATTGAAACAAAGTCTGACATGACAAAACTTCCATCCCAAGCTTTCAAGGTAGCTAACAAACAGGAAAGTAACGTAGGCATTGTTCTTAAAATATCACTGAAATATTGAAAGAAATGCCTGTCTCATTAGCAAGTTCTAATCCCATGATGAATCAGCTTTTTCAGGCCACCCACAGGAGAAGGAATGAGAAACGTAGTGCAAGCACAGGAGAAGTTTGTGAACAGGAGACAATAATATTAATTCAGTTTAGGGACTTATCTTTCAAAAGGATTCAAGGCTGAGGACCATAACTGGGAAAGCAGTCACCCTCCAGCCCATCATTACACTGTGTTCAAGTTTATCTACGGGATGAGGCCCAAATTCTGATATTCATCCACTTATTCCCAGCCTCCTTCTTTGAAGAATTCAGTGGCTTGACTTCAGTCTATATTGATATCTCTAATAGCTGCTGCCTTAGAACAGGAGCAGAGTTGAAATAGGATATCATGCAGTGTCAGATGTAAAAGTACAGAAATACGGAGCTATATTCTTAAAAATATGTAAGTCCATAAAATCTAAACCTAAATAATGTTTTACTAGTGTAACTTCAGTATCAGACTGAGATTCACTGAGTCCTGGCTCTCTACACAGTATATGAAAAACTAAGAATATATCTAAAATAGTACCAGAGCTTTTTATAGCTCTGAGACTAACTTGAGCACAATGGCTCATGTCTGTATTACTAAATTATCTTTTCCTCTGACACAAGTTGAGGAACAACGAACTGTAGTCCTGTATCTCAGTAACACTGTATTGTCATTGCTAACAAAAGGCCACAGGCCTTGCAGTGAGTTTGCTCCGTCTCAGAACTGAAACACGTCAGGTTTGCTCTGCCTGAACTTTCCCTGACCTACCTGCAGCCTTGTTTATATTCTATTTATCTGTAGCAGCATTTATTCTTCTAACTAAGTGGCTATGGCTAACTTGTTTTAATTTCATTGTCTTTGTACAGGTGCAAAGGTACAGCATATCTGCATATAGATAGTACTAAAAAGTATTTTTCTGTGTAAGACAAAAAAAAAGTTAATGAATCTAAAAGAATTATGGAAGAGCTAGGATGAGAGAAATACAGGCCACTGTGACAGTAAAGACCTTGAGAAGTGGGGACACAGGGTGTGATGTAAAGCAGTACAGGCATGAGATGACAAATGTTGGGATGCAGGCTTGGTGCTGGCAACCTCATGTCCATAAAAAATTCACCCATAATCAGTTAAAGGAATGAAGACATGGAGTGGGAGAAAACTCATTTTAGGGGGAACAAGGAGAATAATGAAGTAATATCCAACATGCATAAAAGCCACCACATGTGGCTCAGCATCCATGTGGAAACCAGTAACAAGTGATACTCCCCAAGGGTCCATACTGGAACCAGTGCTATTTAGTGACATGACAATCAGTGACAGACAGAGGGATTGAGTGCAGCTTGATATGCTTAGGGAAAGGACGCCATCCAGAGGGAGCTTGATGGGTTTGAGGAGTGGACCTATGTGAACCTCAGCAAGTCCAACAAGGCCAAGTGCAAGGTCCTGCAGCTGGGTCGGGGCAATACCAAACATGAATATAGTGCAATGAGTGGACTGAGAGCAGCCTTTTGGAGGACTTGGGGGTATTCATGTATTAAAAACTGAATATGAACCTGAAATGTGCACTAGCAGCCCAGAAAGCCAATTATATCCTGGGTTGCACCAAAAGAAGTGTGACTAGCAGGTTGAGGGGGGTGATTCTTCCCCTCTCCTCTGCTCTTGTGAGACCCTACCTGGAGTATTGCATTCATCTCTGGGGTTCCCAGTACAAGAAAGACATGGACCTGTTAGACTGAGCCCAGAGGAGGGCCACAAAAACGATCAGAAGGCTGGAGCACCTCTCCTATAAGGAAAGGCTGAGAGAGTTGGGTTTGTTCAGCTTGGAGAAGGTAATGCTCTGGGGAGACCTTATTGTAGCCTTTCGATATATAAAGAGGGCTTCTAAGAAAGATGGAGAGAGACTTTTTACCAAGGCTTGTAGTGACAGGACAAGGGGCAACAGTTTTAATCTGAAAGAGGGTAAGTCTAGAGTGGACATAAGGAAGAAATTTTTTTACAGTAAGGGTGTTGAGGCAGTGGCCCAGGTCGCCCAGGGAAGCTGTGGATGCCCCATCCCAGGAGGTGTTCAAGGCCAGGCTGGATGAGGCTTTGAGCAACCTGGGCTAGTGGGAGGTATCCCTGCCCATGGCAGGGGGGTTGGAACTTGATGATCTTTAAGGTCCTTTCCAACCCAAACCATTCTATGACTCTATGATATACAGAACACTTAGATCTAATTTGGAGCTGCAGACCAATGAAAGTGTAAAAGCAAGCTGCAGAAATGTGTTAGCACATATAGAAAATTACATCAAGTGGATCATAGAATGAGGAAGAGGAAAACATCAGCATCATATTCCTCCTGGTAAGGCTTGTGATAGTGATGACCCACCATAACACCAGAAGTGATAGCTTGAACTTTAGGAACCAGAGGAGACATGAAAGGGTGGCCATAATATTAGCCAGGGAAGATAAAAATGGAAGTGCATACATATAAATATTATTTGCCTTACTATTATTATTGAGACTTTATATATGTATATTAATATTCATTTCTTGATTTTAGTTTATCTTTTCTGATATTTAGACCTAGACTAATAATGATTCTTGTATTAAGGTGCTGAGATTTTAATTATAGTAAGAATAAATTTTTGGTTTTATGCATAAGGTATATACTTTTTTTTTTTTTCTAAAATAAAGTTTTGAGTGTAACAAAACTGCTGTTTGATAATGGATCATGGCCAAACTGTTCCTGTGAAATTGCTGATGAGGAGACCAAGGATGCCTATTATCCTCTACTCAAAAGCTGTCCTTACACAGCTTTTAGATTCTTATCTGTCATATCTTTGAAAGAACAAAGCCCACACTTTACCCCTGAATACCCACTAATTAGAGATACCTCCCAAAGGGTTATGAAAGACAAAGACTCAAAACCTTTTTGCAAAAAATATGAACAATTTGTTTCATCCCTAAATTCTCTTAGTCCTTTGATTATAGAGCAGAACAAGTCTGCCAGAGGCACATACTGAGATATCTCAGAACAGACAGAAGCCTGATATTCACCCTGAACATTTGTGTTTAGCTTCATCTCACACAGACCTGCATATTTTTAATATCTCCTGAAACAGCCAAAGCACGCACTAAATAGCTGCAGATGAAACGGTCTCTTCTGAGGCTAGTACTGGAACACTGGGGAACACTTTCCTGAAGATTTTCTCTCCAGAGAGGTCTCAGCTGAAATTTCTATCATCTTATTACCTTAAATAGCTTTGTTTACATTCACCAAACAGGCAGGTACCTATTGAGTTAGTGATAGCTAACATACATTTTGAAAGAAGTCCCAGGTGTCAGGGTAGTGGGTTTAGGCACCTAATGAAGCACAAAGACTAATTATCTTGCATGATCAGGGATGAAGGGACAAGGTTAATGCTTCTTGCCTTATAAAGCCTGTCTGAAAGTATGGGCCAGTCTACTGCAGTACAGCATTGAATAACACAAATCACTTAGCACTAAGTCAATTTCTCTACATTTACAAGCCTGGTGTGATAGGATTAAGTAAATATAGTATATTTTCTAGGACATTTTTTCTCATATAAATTATTACATTATTGTAATGTTTATTTATACCCTGGGGCTATTCTTCTTGCTTGCCAGGGTTATAAACATTTTTTTTTTTTTGTGATACAGCTTAAACAGCTACTTAATCAGACTGTACTTATTCTATTGGGGCACTATTGATCACAGTTAAATGTTTTCTTCCCACAAAGAAAATCATACTTAGGTAATTTTCCCTACTTTTTGCACATAGCAGGCACCATGGATTAAGAATCAAATAACAATAATAATATTAGCAATTTTCTAGTTACAATGCAGATATTTTCCTTGTGACTTATATCTAAGTGATAAAAATGTTCTTTAAATAAATGTGTACTTGGTTTGCATGGCAAGTTTTTGGTAGTGGAGGGACTACAGGGCTTCTGTGAGAAGCTGCTAGAAGTTTGCTCTATATCTGATAGAGACAGTGTCAGCTGAACACTGTCTGCTTGCCAAGATGGCCCTGCTGCTGGCCAAGGCCAAGCCAATCAGTGATGGTGGTAGCACCTCTGTGATAACATATTTAAAAAGGGGAAAAAAATGCTGTGCAACAGCAACAGCAGCCAGCCCTGTGGAAAGAGGAGCCCAGGCTAGAGCAGGTTTGCTGCCAGGACCTGTGACCATGTGGGAAGGACTCACGTTGGAGAAGTTCGTGGAGGACTCTCTACCATGGGAGTGATCCCACGGTGGAGCAGCGAAAGAGTGTGAGGAGTCCTCCCCTGAGGAGGAAGGAGTGGGAGAGACAACATGTGATGAACTGACCAGAGCCCCCATTCCCTGTCCCTCTCTGCCGCTGGTGGGGAGGAGGTAGAGAATTCAGGAGTGAAGTTGAGCCTGAGAAGAACTGAAGGTGTTCTTAAGATTTGGTTTTATTTCTCATTATCCTACTCTGATTGCTAATAAACTAAACTAATATCTCCAAGCCGAGTCTGTTTTGTCCATGATAGTAATTGGTGAGTGATCTCTCCCCGTCCTTATCTCAACCCATGAGCCTTTAATTATATTTCCTCTCCCCTGTCCAGCTGAGGAGAGGCAGTGACAGAGTTGTTTTGGTGAGAAGCTGGTGTCCAGCCGCAATGAAATTCAATTTATGTCTGAAAAATTTGACTCTTAATCTCTGATTTGAAAATCCATAAAGTTGCACCAAATCAAAAGACTCAAGCTTAAGTAAAAATAATTAATAAATTTCAGTCTAATAAATGTTATCTTGGAAGAAACAGGCTACAGAAGGCTTTGTGGCTGCACTTTTACCCTTCCAATTCTCTTTTGCATCCCACCAGGGAGAATGAGTGAATGGTTGCGTAGTGCTTAGTTGACCACTTGGTTTAAACCACAGCACTGGTTTTGTTTATTCGAAATTTCCATAGGTCTTGTAACTCTAAGATTTCATTGCTTTATACTACAATTAACTTTTATTTGGTACAATTATTATTGGGTAGGCAATCATTTTAAAAAATAGATCCATAGTTTTAATTCTGATTTTTTTTACACTTAATCAGCTAAGTTTTACTTAAAGGGTTACAGATGCTTGAACAGTGGCTTTAAAAACATCCAGGGGTATAAATTAGTCATGGAAAATGGCCTGACACACCTGTTGCAAAATACTATTATTCTGAATTAATGGATTATTCAAGCTGATTTTATTCTGTAAGCACCTAGTCCTGTAGGTTTTTTGTTTCCAGAGGTCGAGTTTGAAAATTTATCTGGATTTTCACCTTACATCTAATGAAAGAGTCAAAGACCAAAAAGTTCCTGAAAACTGAATCTCAAACTAATCTTTCTGTTCTATATCTCATCAACATAGTCAGTAGTTGCAAATGTGCTTTGAGTTTTCTCATGTCAGAGGGAACGTGATAAGGTACAGCTGGGGAGGTGGAAAATTTGTAACCTAGTGTAGTTAGTAACACAGAAGCTCACATACGACAATTTCTAACAGTGTCTCTAGTCTAGATTTTTCTTTGCTGTTGCATTACATTGTTGGCTAGAGAGAGCAGCCATCAATCCTGCTTCTGCTCATTTTCTGTTGCTCATGAGACAGAAAGGTGGCCAGACACTCCACCCACACCACTGCTTCACATGGCAATAAACAGAGACCTTTGTTTAGTTGTACAGTGCCTAACACAATGGAGCTCTATTCTTATTTGCACCTCAATCACATGATAAATGAATAAATACACAAATATGGTCATATTCTTACATAAGTATTCATTTGCCCCAAGTACTCCTAGCAATTGAATATAATTTTAGACTGAGTATTTATTGTTTGCATTATGGCAATAGCAAAGGGTGTCCCTCATGCAGTATGAGGTTATGAGCACTCTTCAAATAACATGCGATGCTGGACTTAAGAAAATTTTTTGAGGATTCAGAATAAGGGGAAGAAATACATATAAATGAAGACAATAATGAGGTTATGCAGTGGAAAAAAATATTGTTATTGGTGACAAATTATTTCTTGTTAGGTATAGCAGCCATTGTTGGAATAAGTGTTTGTGGGGTTTTTAAGCTCTTATGCCCTGTATTTGCAGAAAGCAAATTTGGAACCCAGACCACACATTTCAAATTTTGAACCACAACTTTTTTGTGAACCAATCATGTACAGTAAGTACTTCAGAAATAAGCCCCCCAAATTTTCTGTTAAACAAAACTGATTATATTTGATCAATAATTTTCTCATTTTCATTTATTTTCTCAAGCATTTAATGAATAAAATTGAAAAGGTAAAGGCTGAATTTTATTTTGCCATATCAGATGCTCTGTGGGGTTCATTTGCAGATTTGTTTTCCCTTAAAAACACCACATTAATTTGTTACTTAGTTTAACTTTTCCATTATTCCCTGTGGAACCAAAAGAGACAGTTATTCCTGCTGGAGAACAGCCTCCATACAAATTGATAATGTACTATTCATTCAACCATTTATTTACTTGCATCTGTTTGGCATTCCCACTATCTTCCAATTTTGTGAACTAATTAATTCGTATGACTTTAATTTTCTCTGATTATGTATTTCCATTTCATGCAAACAAGGACATTTATCATTATTAATTTTAATGAATGTGATTTATATTTCATTTAGAATAATGTAAACATAAATCTGAATTTGAAAAAAATTCTAAAGTGAATTTTTAAAGCAGATTCTAGTGGTAAATCAGTGGATAACTGATACTGAATTATATTTCTATAATATAATTATAGTATTCCTATAGTATTTCTAGAAATACTGATGAAGTGCTGTATGGACAATTGGTTATTATTCTTAAATTATTTACAAGTTAAACTGTTTCTGGCCTCCTGTTACTCTAAGCAGTCTATTCTGGAAATCTCTAGTGTGTTTTCTGCTAATACAGTAGGGCAATAAAATATTCTAGTGGGTCTGACACACACACAAGTGTACACTTTCTTTTTTAAATGTAGAATCCTTGCCAGCTGGTAAATTCTCTGATTTGCTGAATCTCTCAAACTGTAAAATTATTGTATATAAGTATTCAAAATTGAGGGAAAATATTGTGTGATGTTTACCTCAATTAATTTAGATTTGTCCTTCTATGTTAATGGGTTCTCTCCTGCAGTCATTTTTCAAGTGCAGAAAATCCCTGAAACCACTGGAAAACTGTCTAAACAATGGGTGGTCTGACTAGCTCTGCTAGTACTCCACAAAAAGTCAGTGTGGGGGAAAAACAAAAAGTATCATCACTTCCACTAAAACAGGCAAACATACACGTGCAGAGGTGATGCAACCGAACTATGTGAGTCATTCTTTCAAACAAACAATACCCAAAAGTAACCCAAGTAACCAAAAGGTCAAATCTACAATATGCAATTTATTTCTTAAATCTTCTTAGCTGTATAAGAACAGTGGCATTTTTTTAAAAAATGACTGTATACTGTGCATTCAGCTGTCACACTTAATCCAGCAGGAAAACAAGCCATTTCTCTCTGTCTATTGCCTTATTCTCTTCTAATTTATTATTGAATCTCCTTACAGTGAAAGAGCTCAGAATGTCAACTTAAATTTATCTGTACTGTATCTGTATCTTATACCAATTTGATATATCAGTAAGACATGTTTTTGGCCTTTTTACATTCTTAATGCCTTGCCGATCTATGAAGAATTCCAGACCTTTTATATAGTCAGAAGTAAAGCACCACCTGGACCATTGGTAATTGAGTTTTGAGGGTCTTTTAGTGGGAGAAAGGTTGAAAGGTGAAGTCTGATTGTTGTATACATAACATAAGAATGAGTTTGGGATGCTCAGTATGTATTTTTATATATTTCTCTCTGTATAGATATATATGATCTATCTATATGTGGAAAGATACAAAAAGTCTGTGGAGTGTCCTTTCCAAATCTTTCAACTAGGAAAAAAATGCTCTGAACTTTCAACTAGGAAATAAACGCTCTTTACACCAGTTTAACTTCATCTTTGTCCAGTCAAGAGAGAAAATATTAATTATTATTCTCACACAGTCTGAAAATCACACATTGAAATGCAAAGAGTAAAGGGGGAGTGCAGTTCTTTCTATAGATACAACAAAACATTTTTTATCTTTGCTACAATTTATCTATCAGAGGATCAAATATTTTTCTTCTGATTACTTAGAGGAAGTACTTCTGTCACAAGTGAAATATGAAATGTAAAATCCACATACAGAACATATTTCCAAAGACAAATAAAGATGACTGTACAGTGATGGAATAGTTCTATTTATCCCATCACATTATAATCATAAGTCATTTTCTCTTTCAGATGAAAACACTACTCAGATGCCAGCTGAGAAAGATATTTTCCCTACAGCAGCATCTGGTTCATTGGCAGACTCTTCAGGCAGTTGCACTGGCATCTTCTGCACTGCCTGTAGGTCTCTCATATCATTATGTTGATGGTTTGTCTGAGCTACTGTGCCCTTCTGTTAAAACCTTATTTTTGTCTGTTCTGTTCTGAATAATTTGTTTGATGTATTAATTTATTAATTAGCTAATTGTTGTGCACAGGATACCACCTTGGGAATCATTCATGGTAAAATTTAGTGATTACACATTGCTGCAGGGTTTCCAGTTTGCTTGTGGTGTGAATCAGCTCTAGAACTATATAAATCTCACAGAATCACAGAATCACAGAATCACAGAATGTTAGGGATTGGAAGGGACCTCGAAAGATCATCTAGTCCAATCCCCCTGCCGGAGCAGGAACACCTAGATCAGATCGCACAGGAATGCATCCAGGCGGGCTTTGAATGTCTCCAGAGAAGGAGACTCCAC
>VZTO01016498.1:10674-30269 GCA_013400615.1 Syrrhaptes paradoxus | reverse complement strand
GATACTGTGGGAGACGGTGTCAAATGCTTTTCTGAAATCGAGATAGACCACATCTACTGCTTTACCATCATCTATCCACCTGGAAATGTCCTCATAAAAGGCTATCAGGTTGGTCAGGCATGACTTCCCCTTGGTGAAGCCATGTTGACTGCCTCTAATGACCTTCTTATCCCTGATATGCCTAGAGAGAGCATCGAGAATAAGTTGTTCCATCACTCAATAAATTCTTTAACTGAAGTGAATTTTAAGAGATGTTTACACATCAGCTTTTTACTCTTTGCACTTTTTTTTTAAAAAAGATAATTTTAATTGGAAATTGTAACCCCAAATCTGATCAGTACAAGTTCATTATTATAAAACAGCAATGCTTTGTAATCTTTAAAAAACAATTCAAATGTAACTGCATGTCATGGGAAAGCTACTTCCTTAAATGCATTACACTTTAAGCAAGAAATTACACCAAAAAGATAATTATCACTAAGGGTAGTTGTGATTATAGCACTGAGCTACTGAAGTACTGCTAGTAACAAGGAAGCAAAACCAAATATAACCAAAAAAAGACTATTACAAAGCGGAAATAAGAATATCAGAGCAGCCTTACAGAGATAAATCAAGGATCCATTCAGTTCTATGTCTTGTCTCTATAAGTGGCAATGGGTAGAAGCCCATGGATGAGTATAAGGACAGTAGAAGCATATGTATTCCCCCCAAATACTTCCTATGTTAGTCAGGAATTTCTAAAATTTAAAAATATTTCTAAATGTTTAACAATTCTCAATAAATTTCTCTTCACTTTTTTTTTTTTCTTAAGTGTCATCTTTTGCATATAAAGTATTCTGTGAAGGAACCTCCACAACTTTACTTTGTGTTTATCAACCCAGTACAACAACCTAGGTATGCCTTGTCTATCATTCTGTTCATATTGTCCCAAACATGATAGTTAGTTCACTGGCTCTTAAGCAGAATGAAACAACACTTTTTTTTCCCCTTATTTTGTTGATCACAATCTGTCCACTTCCTCAGTTCCACTGAGACAAACTATTGCCTAATTTCCTTAGCAAAGAATACTCAGTTTGCTTAAATTCTACTGTAGCGATCAGATTTCCTTTCGATTGGTCATCAGTTTCCACAGTATAAACCCGTACTATCTCCAGAAGACAAGGAAAAGTCTTTTAGAAAATCCACACCAAGCTGCAGAAGTTATTTCCTCTCTTTCCATAACCATTATCTGCATACAGTCTATCTAGGTCTCTCTTATATTGCCACCATTTTTGACTGATGAAGAATTATTACTACCACTTCCTTTCTTACGAAGAATACAACAGGGAGGATTAAAACAGAAGTGTGATCAAATATTCGTCTGTCTCTGCTACACAACCAATGTGGGAGCATGAACAACACACCCAGATCAACTTGGTGAGAAAAGCAGCCACACAGTTTAATGAAGACAAAGAAATCAAATGTACAAACTTACCAAAGCTTTTTTGATATTTCTTTTTAAAAGGAGAGTCCTAAAAATGGATAAAAATAGCAGATGCAGCTTCATGATGGCCAAGTACATGGATATAAGTGCTTCCCTCAGTCACTAGCTGTGCTCTTGCTAATGCAGCCAAACACGTGTAATCAATACCAATATAATATAAATGTTCAGAGATAACAATAAGTGTTATCTCTGAATTTCCTAGAGGTGCTTTCTGTCCCATCATCTAGGTTGTTGATAAGGATGTTAAAAACAGAATTGTTCCTAGGATGAACCCCTTAAAAATACCACTCAGAACCAGTAACCAGTTTCACTTTGAACTACTTCCCAGCAGTCCAACTAGATTTTCACTTTCCATGTAGTACACTTACCCACTCCATCTCTCTCCACTTTCACTGCCAGGTCTGTGTAAGAGACCGTGTTCTAGTCTTTAGAGATCTCCCTTGATCAGAAGGACTTTTCAAACAATATAGAGACTTGCCTCACAATTATATCTTGGAGATTTGTCAGCTCTCTCAAATGCATCTAGCCTGGTACTGTGAACTGGAAAATGACCAGCTTACCTGAGGAGTCCCTACTCAGGCTTCTCTACACCCCTCTCTCCCAAACCTTGGCACTGGGCACAGAGACCTGGAAAACCTGGGAGCCAAACTTGTTAATAAAAACTTAGCAAAAGTTGTGCATGCCTCAGGTTTTCTTGTAGCCTCTCTCACTAAAAGACCACTTTCACTCCGTGCTGAGCCCACAATAGTCTAGAGAATTACCCTCTGGGTTTTCCTGGTACGCACCTGTCTATTTGGAGATATTTGTAAGTATGGATACAAAAGGATCCAAATGGTGAACTGCAAAATCACATGACATTCAAGAACAAGATCCATATCAGGCAGCCAAAGAAACAGTTGGTCCGTTTCTGTTCGACCACACTGCCTGGTGTGGATGGGCAACAAGAGGAAAGTGAACATCTTTATTCCATAACATTGTGTGCATTGTGTTCATGACTGTGTAAGAAGGCAAAATTAACTGCCCATCTGTCCATTTGAAGGCTATCTAACAAATTTGCAGTGCAGAAACCTTTAAAAATACAGATGGGTTCTTTCATGCACTCCTACTTGATAAAGAATAAAACAAAGCACATAAATACTAGAGGTTCTCATATGAAGTTTCATAAGTTGATGAATTTCCTGGAACACTTTTCTGGAAATGAAACTTTTTACTAGGTTTTTCTTTAATTTAGGAAGAGGAACTGTCAGGAGAGAAAGAAAAGAGAAAAAAAAAAGAATAAGCAGACAAAGAATAATCTAAGTGAGAAAACAGGCATAAAAAAGGCTGTATTCAGTTATGTTCTTTCTTTTCCCTGTCATTTCGACTTTTCCATAAAAATGTTCGCTACAGACTAAATGTAATACTTTGCTGTAACCCTAACTTTGAACAAATTTGAGTAAGGAGAGGTGACAAATAAATAATTTTTGCCTTGTTCTTGTGACCAATCATATTTTTGTGATGAATCTTCATATATAGTTCTTCATGAAGTCTGGTATAAAGCATCACAATTCCACAGACCTCTACCAGTGTAATTCCAGCTGTAAAACAGATTCCATGACTCCATGTTTTGCTGAAGTACTAACAATATCTCATCTACAGGACTACTATCTTGATATCAATGAAAGACTATCAGGAAATAAAAAACCCCCACAAAACCAGCAATCAAACAAAGTAACAAAAAACCCAACAAAAAGAAAACAAAACCCAAAGCAAATCAGTATTTCAGGAGTAACTAGATCCAGAAAAGAATTAACATGTTTGTATTTCTTGCATTAATTAAAAAATAAGAGGAAATTTAATTTTTAGTAAGAAAAATGCTTCAATAAAAATGTTATTCCATATCTTTATGAATTTAATCTTTCAGATGCAGTGCAAGAATATAGAGTTCTGCAGGGAAAATTGAAATAAAAGGTGGGGGTGTTAGTGGTAGAATTCTCACCCAAGCTTGATCTCACCCAAATGTGAGCTATGAGCAATATTAATCTTATGTCAAGTACTGGGCCTTGCATTAAGCTGGCTTTTCCTGCTACAACCAAAGACAGAGAGCCCTTGCTGGCAGAAAGTCCTCTTGGATGGGAGAACACCATGACAGATAACTTTAACTCCTTCTGTTCTTGGACATCAGCAATTTGCAAATAGGACCCATTTCACACCATTTACAGCAGCTACAGCAAAGACTGTGTAACACATTTTCTGACTACCATCCTCAAAAATCATTGGTAATTCTACCTTTTAGCATATGACACAATAAAATTTTGTATTGAAACATTAAACAATATAGTGTATTTGAATGTTCATAGACTGACCCCTAAGTTTAAGAAACTAAATTAAACAATAAAACATGAAAATTACTTAGCATTTTATTGTTTCTATCTTAAAGCTTAAATAAAGATAAAAAAATATAAAAAGAAGCATAAAAATATAAAGATGGGTATAAAAATAAAGTCAGCATCTCCTGTATATCTATTTGGTATGTAGCCCCTTAACAGTATATGAGTACTGGGTCACTGTTCTGTAAGTAGCCTGGGATCTTTATAGATGAGTCCCAAACTGTTAGATCAGTAGTTTTTTATCCCCTTTTCTAAAAATCTGCCTGTTGGGTAAATGGGATGGTCTGCATAGTAAGCCTTTCACTTAAGGTTCTACAGTCTCTTTCCTTGTATTTTACCTCTGATAGAATCTCTCAGCCATCCTACAAGAATGTTTCCTGTCTAAATTAAATATTCCTGTCTAAAGGAAACATTCCTGTCTTCACCGTCCTAAAATTGTGACACACTTACGTAGCATTATCTGTGCTCCACCTTCTGATGCTATGATGTACGCAGATACCTTAAGAGCCTTTGGACATTTTTGTTCATCAAGAAAATTTTTCATGTCACACTTTGTTATCTTTCAGATAATTTTCTTGTGGGTGCAGGGTAAAAATTCAGCTTTTTCTCAGACTATGTGAGGTAGCTACCAATGACTTGGAGGAAACTGAAGATGCTTGGAGGCAATATTCATGTGCCCTGAATCCAGAATAACTTCTTACCAGACATTGGATGATACATTATCTTGGTAAATTTAAACTCAAGATGTTGGCTACCTCTAGAATTGGGGCCCTGAACAGTTAGTTTATGTAATCAGGTAGAGCTCAAAGCAGGTTGTGGAGAGGAACGTGTGAAAGTATTGTAAGTAGATTAAACACAATTTTCTTTCTAGTCTATTACTTTTTACTTAGTAAAACATGACAATAAATTTTCCATTTTTTTATATTGCCAGTTGGCAATTTTATTTTCTTTGCCTTAGTATGGCCTCACATGTACATGACTTTAATGTGGGGTGTTTTAGTGTAAATGAACAGGGTGTTCCACACTAACAGGGGGTGTATATAGTTAAAACTAGAATACCAGACTACCACAACACATTTTGTCCAGTATGTCCAATAGATAACAAAGAGTCTTGCTGCATCTTCCCTCTAGAAGAAAGTTATACCAGTATTTTCTGATTGCCAACATCAACTATTAAAACTCTTGAATGTTCACTAGAGCAACCTGGAATATGCTTGGATCTCAGCTGGATGGAAAATATTCACTCTTCATAACTATTTTTATTAAGTACACAAAGAGGACCAAAAAAGGTAAGAATAGCTTCTCAAATGTGTGGGCATTTGAGATATTAGAGATGCAATGACAACAACTTGCAATCTAGCTTTAGCTGTTGTACTGATACAATAATACACTACAACTTCATAATCATTTGAGTCCAAAAAGCCCTATCACTATACTTATTTTAATACTTGTATATTATTTGTATCTAAATAAAAATAAGTCAAAGTTGAGTTAAATAATACTTTGTAATATATGTTCAATTAAAATATTTAGCTTTAAGAAATAATAAAAAGTAACCTAAAATAGAAGCTATATTTCAATTTTATTTTTTTAAAACCTGAGTGTGATTGATACAACATTGTTGCATAATCTACTCTTGAAAAGAAACAGTGTCCTCTTTGCTTTTTATCTATTAAATTATTCAAATTACATTTTAAAATGCTTTTGATAATCATTTTGTGCCCAGACTTTATGTACGTTGTGAAATGCATGCTTTTGCTTTGAGAGCCACCTTGTAAATACATATATTTTGTGGACAGACATCAAGGGTCCATGACCCGATACGGTGCAATATGTAGTGTTATAGTATACGATATGTTAAATTTTCCACAGTAGAGATTGGTGCATATGTGCAAGAAGAAATAGATCGTTAGACTTACTTCTGAAACATGCTGATTATACTACTCCTAATTGAACTAATTGGACCAGCTAAATAAGTGAATTCAGCAATGGTCATTCCCAGTAAAATCATAATGATTTATGTTGTTCTCCTCTCCTGTTATTTGTCACTGTCCAATTGGCTCTTTCTTCACAAACTTCTCTTAACTACCAACCTAAAATATGTTTCTTTGTCAGTCCTACTATCTTCCTTATCTTTTCTTCATAAATTATTCCACCCCAGACTAAAACTGGTCTTGTACATCATTTAAGCTGTAAATTACTACTCCTGCATGGTGTAAACACTTGTTGTGGACTGGACACCTACTCATACCCTACAGATGATGTTGTTTATCCATGTTTATGTCTCAAACAATGGGCAGAGCATTTTCTAAAGAAGAGGCTCCACCAGGAATGTTTGGGCAGGCCACTCAGAATGTTTCTAAAGAAGAGATGTGTAGGAACAGCTCAGGGCAGAGCATGTAGGAAGAAAAAGTTCTTTTGTGAACAGACATGCAGGAAGTTGTTAATGTTCTGAGTGATGGGCACACCTGTTAAGGTGGGGCATGGCTGCTGAGGGCTGGAGCCATCTCCTCCTTGTAGAACCAGCCGCACCCCCTCTCCACAAAGCTAACCTAGATGCAGGGCTGTTGCGCCCCCCAAAGGTCAACTCTGAATGTGACCTGGATGCTGGGCCCCCACTGAGGGGCGGTCCAGGACTGGGGCAGATGAAACTGTATAAAAGGTGAAGCCCAAACTGTACTTCCTGTTGACCCATCACCACCCCATGCAAGAAGTTTCTGCCTGAAACAAAGACTTCTGCCTGAAGAGAAGACATGCAATGAGGGATTGGTGTTGTTCTCTGTGTTTGTGTTTGTCTTTTTGTGTCTGTCTCTTTATCCCCCTCTTTCTGCCTCCTTTTCTTACTTTTCAACTCTTACCTACTCTGTCTCCTCTCTGATTTTTATCTCCAAAAATGATTGAGCGTTATTTGCTGCTTGCTTAATTGACAAGTGATGTTTGGTGATAATTGCTAAGTGTGAGTTGGTGCTTGACTCTGAGAAATGGATTGGTGATTTTTTGCAGTTGCTGAGGTAAATAAAATTGTGTTGTATTGTTCCTTGAGTCATTGTCTGACGCCACCTAGCCTGTGTTCCTTTTTGGGGAATCTCAAAAAACCTCTCTCAACCATCCACTGTAGTGGGAGGAGAAAACACTAAACATTATTTACTACTAATACCCTAAATTATGATTGTTCTACTATTCCTGAACATATTCTTCTTCTTTTTCATAAATTTACAAAGCAGCACATGACCTTATAATCCCTAGGGATGCAAGATTCCCATAAAAGATAATAGCTGTTATGAGGAACAGAAATTTTCAAAATTGGGTCCACAATGTGTATATAAGCACAATTCAGTGTAATATACGACCACTTTCCTCATTATTTTCACACAACATCTGGCATTGACTCCCTACTAGAGATAATATATCAAACTCTTCCTTTGTTTGCTCTCTGTTCAATGCCCTTTGGTGAGTAAGGAGAACATCACACAGAGACTGATCCTTGGGTTCTAGTGGCAGCAGCTTGTACTGCTGAACTGGTGTTTTGTAGAGGCAATTACAGGAACTTTAGCAACGGCTGCTTTTTCAGAAAATAATACAGTAGACACAGTCTGTGCCTGAGTTTTAGGAAGAATATTGCTTGCAATTTTGTAAGGTTAGATTAATATTATCTAATGGTAAAAGAGAATAAATTGGAAGATTTATATTTAAAGGGTGACCTTTTATTGTTTTTTTAGAACTTGTTTTATCATCACTTTACTTGTTTGTGTTACTTTCTTCTGGAGTACTTATGCAAACTTCTCCACTTATTAAAACTTTATCTGTATGCTGCATTCTTTATTCCAGCTATTGCTATTACTGGCCTCTGTACTTATCCATTTGCCTGAATATATATCAGCTAATATTTTTGTCAGCAAGTTCTTTAAACTGATCATAACTTCTTACTTGCTGCTTATATATCTCTTTTCTAAGTCTCTTTTCCAAACAGTTGTTCAAAGATGTTTTAACTCAACAAAATCTAGAACCAAATTAACTGTGAAGTTTAGGTGCACTCTTAAATTTAGTGTTCATTCAGACAACTGAGGAAAGTGCAGACCTTTCATGATCGACTTACAAGGTGATGCCCTGTTATTTGTTTGTTCTAATGTTACAGAAGGACAACAGAATTTAAACTGTCCTCAATAGCAACTGCAGGAGGGGATTCTTAATTAAGAAATCACACAACAGGTGGATTAAGCAAATACACGAAGGGAAAAGATACTGAAAGAATGAGATAAAATTTTCAGCTTGGTTTTTTTGCAGAGGTGTTTTAAGTATACTCTGCAGCAGTAAGCTACACTTTTACTATAATTGGGTGGGAATGTGTTGATAACGGAGTAAATAAACAATTTACTAAAGAAGGCTGTCTTTGCCCTTGTAGAATGATTATACAGTGGAAAAAGGAATTAAGATCACGGAGTTAATATGTTTATCTCTTTGATGCCTTGCTCTTGAAGTTATAAAAGGCTAACACACAAAAATGTTCCATCCTTTTATTCAATAATTTATATTAAATTGAACATTTTTCCAGCTTTGACAGCACTTTGAAATCATATGGTTTTCTTGTAAACATTTATTTGAAGCAAGTGTTAGAAAACTTCATATTTGATCCTTATTTCTTTCCTCCTGAAATATCATATTTATAGAGCACCAAATGTACCTCAAGTAGCACAGAATTCCATTTACTACTGCTAGCTATGGATGTATACTAACATTTCATCAGCTAGATCAATTACTGTTTTTCTAAGGAAAGAAATAATGGAGAGAGACAATATTGCAAAGGTATTACTTTCACTTTATTACTAGTGAAAAAAGAAGTAAGGGTGGAACATAGCTGTCATAAGGTGTTTGGCACAATAAGCCTAGGAGAAGAATTTAGCTACAGCTTTTACTGTCAAAATTTCCATTGACATCCACAGCATAATTATAGAACTATGAATGTGAGCGGTTTTCACCAAAATGGAGTAAGTTCTCTCTGATTTGTATCGATTCCTTGCAATTAATTCCTAACACTAAGATTGAGATTGCTTATATATATATAAAAGAGCCTTTCCTTCCTACTATCACAAAAGCAAATAGAGGAATGCTTCTGTATACATATAAATAAAAGAAAAATTCCTCCATACTACTACAAAAGCAACACTGAGGAATATTTGGGTAGAAGCATGAAGAGTTACACACTGATTTGTAATTTGCATAAACATAATAAAGGGTTACATATGCTTTATTATCAAATGAGCCAAAGCGATTGAGTTACTATGGCTTAATGAATTATTATGCATCAGTTGAGCCCTAATAGCTACCTGCTTCAATTATACCACTTGAGTTCTGAAGTAATTTTCTTCATCTTAAAGGACTATTATGTTGAGTCAGTGAGCAACAGTTCACTAGTATCTGTTAAAGAACTCACCTTTTGTCTTATGAACAGCTAATAAATTGCAAATGGCACAAGAAATCATTCTGCAGTCTTAATCTTCATAAGACAGATGTGAGAAATTTTATGCTTCTATTCATTTAATAACTCTATAGACAAAGATTTGTAGATGATTGTATTTACAAAATAGGACAGAAATTTGCTGAGAAAAATTTTGCACACATCCTGTCATATACTTGCTGTGCAAGTAAACATGCTTTTAAATTTAACAGAACTGAAAAAGTGAAAAAATATGAGTGTAGAGATGGCCTTATAAGATCAAGTTTCTAACTGTACATTTTTACCAACAGCTATAATAGACAAATTTCTACAGGGGAGTAACTTGGTCTAGTCATCATGAAATAGGTCCATTACTTTCTGTATTCTTTAAGATGCACTTCCTTTAAAAAGGGTCATGGTTTCCAACCCTTCTGTTTTCCTCTCTCTTCCAAAAAAAGATGGTAATTATATGATGTGTACCCGTTATCCTCTCATTTCACAAAGGGAGAAAATCTTTCTTCTGAGCAGTGATTTATTAAGTGAAAGCTTTCCAAAAACACAATGACATTTTACTTCAAGTATAATTTATGAAGGCCAGCACTTTTTTGGAAATCTTCCTGTGTTCCATAGTTTATACATTTTAATAACATCTGCATTGTGCCCCACTTTTTAAAAAAAGTAGTATTGTAGGAGGCTAATGCAGAAAACTTTGAGTAAAATGCTTTCACTTCAAAATAATTTGAAAATATAATTTTAATATAATTTTTAAAATTTGGTGAAGTGTTTAATAGTTACATTTGCTGAAAGCTCCCAGCGGAGAAAGAAGAATTTTCCGGACTGTATTGGAAGAATAGACTTAAACTGGGGCACAGATATGGCTGAGGTACTCAATGTGTTCTTTGCCTCAGGAAAGGGAGGAAAAGGAAGATTTTCTGCCTACGAGGTGCCCCTAGTCCCTGTGCAAGGCAGGTTTCAAGGAAGAGCTCTAGCAGCAGTGGATAAGAGGTGAGTCAAGGATCACTTCAGAGAACTTGAGCCTCGTAAGTCCCTGAGATGGACAGCTTATATCCAAAGTTGCAGAGAGATGGCCAGTGTCCTTGCAAGCTAACTCTATAATTTTGAAAAGTTGTGTACATCAGGGGAAATCTCCAATGAATAGAGGAATGCAGATAGTGCACCCATCTTCTAAAAACCTTGAAAAGACACTCTAGAGAACTACAGGCTGGTCAGCCTCACCTCAGTGCCTTGGAAAGTCATGTAGTTAATACTTTTGGAAGTAATTTTTGGGCACTTGGAAGAGAAATATGTTATTGGGAATAGCCAGTATGAGTTTATCAAGAACAAGTCATTCATGACAAACTTGATTGCTTTCCACAGTATGCCTGGATTTCTAGATAACAGGAGAGCACTGAATGCCATTTTATTAAGCTTTAAGAAGGCAATCGACACTCTGTCCCAACAGCATTCTTGTATCGAGTTTAGGATGTTGTGATTTGGATGCATAGGCAGCCAGACAGGAAAAAAAAAGAAAAAAAATTTTTAAAAGAGTTGGACTATTAGACTCAGCAGCCAATGGTTAACGGGTCATGCTCTACCTAGATGCTGGTAAAAAGCAGAGTGCCACAGAGGTCTTTTTTTGGGACCAGTCCCATTCAACACCTTTACAAAAGTCTGGGGGGAGTGACAGTGTGTCCTGATCAAGTTTACGGATGAACCCAAACTGGTAGGTGGACCAGTCAGTACACTCAAGGACAAGGCTGCCACTGAGGAGGATCTACACAGACTGGACAAATGGATTAACCGGAGAGACAGGGGTTCCTCAATGGAAGGTCCAGTACCTGGCAAGAAAGAATCCCTGGCAGCAGTACAGGGTAAGATCTGACGTCCTGGGAAGCAGCTCTGCTCCAAAGGCCTTCAGGGTCTTGCCAGGCAGCAAGCTGATCATGACCCAGCAGCATGCCCTGGCAGCAAAGAGGGCCAAGAGCCTCCTGCACTGTGTTAACAGAAGCAAAGCCAGTACATCAACTGAAATTATTCTTTTTTTTAGTCAGCCCTCATTAGACTGCATCTAGAATACTGTGTCTAATTTTCGGTCCGAAACAGAAAAAAATCGATAATCTAGGGGCGGTGTAGTCTCTACACTGGTCAGGGAATTTGCCCTGTGAGAAGAGGCTGGTTCAGCCTGGAGAAGGGAATTCTATGAGGATACCTCACAGAAGCCAGTAGAAACTTATGGACCAGTCACCATGATGGGATCAGGATCTCTGCAGGGGTTCCTGGTGGGACAGAGTATAAATTAAAATGAGAAAGGTTCAGACTGGGCATAAAAAATCCTAAGTAATGAGCATTAGTACAGCTTGCTCAGAGAGGCTGTGCAGTCTCTAGCCTTGAGAAAACTGGTCTGACTTCATAGTTTAATTCAAATAGCTTATGTATTATATGGGTAAGTACATTCACTTCTCATAATTACCTGCATTACATTGGCAATCAGGTATATGAAGAAAATGGCAAAATTAATGAGATCGCTCTTTTTCATATTAAAAAGTAATCTGTAAAATGTACATTACACTTGTCTAACGACCTAGTAAAAATTCAGTGTTTAAACTGTACTATCTTTCCTGATTTATCATACTCAAGTGCTAACACTTTAACAGAAAGATGCTCAATTAAGTAGAAGCATATCATATTCTGATTATTGAACTGCTTGTATTTCAGTTGGAAGACAACCACACACAATAACAGACACAAATAACTCAAAATTCTATGGCAGTAAAGAAGCCAGAATGTGGATGTCCAAATAGTGAGTAGAATGTGGGAAAAAATGCAGCAACAGTCTCTGCACAGGCGTGTTTGCACTGTGCCTGTGACAGTATGGTTCTGCTTTGCATCTGCCACTCTTAGATGTGTCAAGGACAGTAATTTGAGACTGGCTTTGAGTACATTCTCTTTAAAAAACTGAACTTCCAACGAGAATTAATTTAAAGAATCTACCCAGAATCCAATACTGTAGGTGAGGATAATAAATTTAGTATTCATTCACCCTTTTACATAATTTTTTAAAACACTCAAGTTTTGCTGTTTACCCATTCATGAAGTTTGTAATGGAACTGATGAGTACCACACATTTACAGGAAAATGGGTCTTTCCTTTAGTAGTGTAAGAAAGGAATCACTGAGCGCTCCGATAGTCAGGCTGGTATACATGTGAAGAGAAACAAGGGATGGCAATTGCATTTATTAGCTTAATCTGCCTCTACTGCCACTTTGCCCTGTTCAACAAAAGAATGGCAAAAGCAAAGGAGAAAAAAAACACCAGTAATTTTTATTATAATATTCCAACATCTGCAATCTTAAATAATTTGAAATACTTTTACACCCGAGCAACTATGTCCTCACTGTTCTACTGGTCCAGATATTGTCCTTATGCACACTGAAAAGAAAAAGCATCCATGCAATAAGGCTTTAGAGCTGTGGTGAAATGTTTCATTCTCTTAACCAGCGATATTACTACAAAGAAAGGCCTGAAATAAGAACAGACTCAAAGTCTCAATGAAGAGGTTGGGATAGCGCTTTTGGAATCAGAGTAAAGAGGATTCTGACTAAAAGGTATTTTTCTGAAAATTCATGTAAAATCTCTGGATCTTCTTTGGTACTTCTGTTAAGAGTATGTCTATTGGACAAGCCTGAAAAAAATAAACCGTTATTCTCCACTAATGACACATCGGTTGGTAGGAGGAAATTAAAAGGCTATATAGAACATATTGCACAATTGCATTATGTGTATTTAAAAATAGCGATTTAAAATTATTCATATTAGTTCTCATTTGAGAATAAAGACTGCCAAATGTAATACCTGTGATGTACGGAACAGTGGCTTCTAGCTGACAAAAGCTAATTTCCTACTGTGCTTCAAGTCAGCAAGGCAATCTCTTTTAGCTGCCTTTGTAGTGCTTCTGCCTGGGGAGGGTTGGCATCCAGTTCAAGGATGGGCAACATATTCACTCCCCGGCCACAAGTGGAGGGATTATTTCAGCCTGGTCAACAGGTAGCGTTATAGTAATCTAATCCTTACTGTACCTGTTTCCAAATTAGCATCACAGATGCTCACTTTTAAAATCAGTGATTAGTTTTCCCAACTGCTGCAGCTCAGGAAAACAATTTTTTCCCCTTTCCTTTTTCTACTTTTTTTTCTACTACCTTGAAGAAGTACATTTTTCTTATTTTTTTGGATGAAAAAAAATAAAAGTTTTAAAGTTGTTAGAAAGAAAAAAAAATCCAAAAAATTTCCAAAACTCTTCACTTCCTGTACCTTACTCTATGTGAATAACTAGGCAAGGCTTGAGAATAAACTACATAATAGAGAAAGACGTGACATTCCCATTTAACAGGTCTTGCAATGGTAACCTCCTACTCCTTCAAAGCATGGAAGTCAAATTGGTTATTTTGTTTGAAACAGATTAAGTTCTTCTATGCTCCCTCTGACAGAACCAGAAACTGGGGAGCTTCCAGTACACAGTGGTAGCCAAGCAGCTGGAGAAGCTAAGCCTTGTCTTTAATCACACCAGCTGGAACCAGAAGAACCAAAGCCTAAAATAAGTCACATAGACTTTTAACACAACGTAGAGGTGTTATGTAACATTTTAACTGCACACCTATTTTCCAAGGTGGATGAGACCTTAGCCAATGTCTTAACAAAGACTGCTGACCTGAATTCTCATAATAGGAATATTATCATCAAATAAAGATTTATTGCCAGTAAATCATACTGGCAACTACAAATCAAGTCTAGGTAAAAAATAAGGATTTGCTATTAGTAACAGACAAGAAAAATTAAGCTATGTAGAGCAATGAGATTGGCTAAGCTAGAAACAATGAGATATACATAATGTTAGGAATTTTGAAAATGTGCTTATTTGGGAAAGCAAAATAAAGTCTTCTCTGTTCTTTCCTTGGTATATTCAGCATACACTAATATTTTTTAGGATATTTTTCCTGCACGTCATTTGCAATTCTAACAATTTGGTTGCTGAATCTAGCGACCCAATGGAGGTGACACTGTTGCAGCTCTATGTCCCCAGGTCCAGCCAGGAGTGTAGTGGAGAATGCAATACCAATAGCCATACACAACCACACATACAATACATATATATGTTGTATACTCATGGCTGTTCATACGGATCAACACTGAAAAAACCACTATTACTTATGCAAACATAAACAGCACCAACAGCCTCACCCTCTTTCCCTTCACAGAAGGTCTGATCATGGGAAGTATAAATATACATATGCAAAAGAGATCCTTTCAGTAGCTGACCTTAGACAGTCAGTCCAATAGCAGGTCCCAGCAACATTTCATCTCTGATTGCCTCCTGCACAGAACCAGACATGCAAAGGGGCTCTCAGTTGATACCAGACCTCCCGGTGTCCCCAGTCAGACCTGTGATAGCCAGCTCACAGAGGCACACCCATGTCTGTTCCAGACTTCTCGCTGCTTTGATACCTGGCTCCCAAGTCTCATATTCTTTTCGTGGGCTAGTCTGGCTTGATAGCAGCTAGTCCTCACGTGCTGGTGTAACTAATCACACGCTATGGACATACTCTGGTCTGTCCAGTTGCTGCCTCACGGGCACATGGCCTGTGGTCTAACTGCAGCTTTGGCACTCTGGCCCCATACACACCCGTGCACACAGAATAGAGAGACCCTCATCCAGTGGAAGAGTTAGAAATGGAGTTTAATGAGAAGACAGGATAGACTGCACTGGCCCAGCACAGACCATGGCCAAACAGACGTGTGCTGACCAGCAAACAGTTTACAGGTGACTGGTGCCCTTCTATCCCCTCCTTCCTGTATTTTGCCATGTTTAATCCTCATCAAACTGCTTGGATCCCTCCCTTTCCTTGCCTTTGGTTAATTCCTTAAGCACCCCATAAGAAGTCTTGCACAATCCTAGCACACTCCTCCCCACACCCCGTAAAGAGTTCCATCCCTGGGGCAGGAGTCCCACCCTCACACCAGGCTGTGTAGTGTCCCAGAAAGGCACTTCAGAGGCCTCAAGGTGCTGGGTCTCACCTACCCCGTGGGGCTGATGGTTTCCTGGGACAGCCCTGGGGGCTGGGGCAGGGGCTTGTGTCTCTGACTGGGGCTCTGGGGCCCCCCAGCTGCCCTCTGCCTCCTCGCTCCTCTGTGTGTGTGGGGAGAAGCCTTTAGCACATACCCTAACAAATACTACAATTAGACACAGCACATTAAAAATGCTGTATTTCTATGTTTATCTATGCCCTTCTCATCTATAACTTGTTACAAATAGAGAGTAGACATATAGTAGAGATAAATATAGGTTACTCTATGTTTGTGGCTTTTCACAGTTTCTTCCTGCAGAATTTTAAAAATAACCAGTACCAGTAATTCGTCAACCTCAGGATTTCATGTTATTCCAATACAACAGCTATTAGCTTGTTAATAATCCCATTTAACCCATATATACATAATAAAAATAACATTAGAGGTCTAATATTTGTCCCTAATTAACACAGAGAAGTATAAAGCCCTAATTTATTTCTGCTCTGCATCAGAAGCTGTTAGTCGTATTTTCTTATAAGAAAGCTTCTGGTTAAACATATTGGGAAAAAGAACCACATTTTTCCTCTCTTCACGTAGAGTGGTTTGTAGCTGTTGCCTGTGTGACAAAGAGCAAAATGGGAAGCTCTTTCCTTTCTGTCAGTCTTAAACCTTTTTCAAGGCTTTCCAGTTCAAAACACATTCTGCTCATCTGTGCTTTTCTAGAAATGGGACTGCACAAATTACTTCCTCTGTAGATAAGATGTGCATAAATGTCCCCAGTGGATTTGCTTATGAAAATAAAAGAGGGAGGGTGGGGTGGAAACTATTGAAAGAGTAACGGCTCCTAATAACCTTTTGTTTGCAATAGTATTTTTCTACTTATTTCCAGTTGAAAACTTGATGATATATGGACTACAGGGCTGGGAAAGGTGAATAAGAGAAATAGGACCTTATATGCCATATGCAGTTTATACTTGTGAAAATTCTGCACCTTCTCTCAATATTCCAAGTGCAAATGCAGCTTTTGTGTGAGAAACAAGGAACAATGGAGCCATATTATGTATACGGGCCTAAAGCTGGAATGTACTAAATATTAGCATAAAATACTTAAAATATTAGAGTTGGACTAGCTGATCATTGTATGTCACTTCCAATTCAATTAAATTATTCTATTCTGTTCGGTTCTGTACTGTTGTTTAGTAAGAGCTAAATATTTATGCTGCCTGGAAATTAGTAGTTCGAAAGCCACTGTGTCACATTTTCCTATGGTAGGATAAAATTCTCTGTCTTGTAAGGACTCTACCTCACATAAGCATTGAATGGCTATAGAATTTATTCCCAAATACACTACAATCTTTTACATTCATCACAGATGCTTTGCACCTTTTTTCACATGTTTAAAGCATACTGTCAAAGCACCATTAAGAAGTTTCTGAAGATTTTTCTGGTTAATATGATACTCAAATTTAGTAATGCTACGTTCCATAGAAAACTGACCATGTGCTATCCCCCTGCTAAACAGCCCTATTGAATCAAAATTATACTGAAGACAGAATCAGTGTTGCCTATTAAGCAGATGAAACTAAATTAAGTAGATGAAATGATATTTGTAAGAGTTTCTAAGAGGTGTTATTACTAGCTTGTAATAAAGTGCTTATCTTCTGTATCCACGTCAGAGAAGAATGACACCACCTGAGAAATATTTGCTGCAACCCACCCCTCATCCCCAATCTATCCCATTTTGACACCTCCAGTTCAATTACATCACATATTGGATTCAACATAATAGCATAACAGATATGCTTCTACTGTATAACTTTTCAGTGGTATTTCCAGGGTGATTAACTTCTAACAATAAAAATCAAGATGTTATTCTGTTTGCATTGTTGAAATGGAGCCTCTAGTTTGTAATACACATTCTTGATACATTTTCATTATTGCCACTAGGTTTGCCTTCTTGAGAAAATAAAAAGCTATACAACAATTATGACACTGCAATTGAAATTTCTGGCAATCAAGTTCAACTTAGTTTCCAAACTAAATAGATCTAAACCTTAAATGTCAAGCTGAAACTGGACCTTACTCTAGTTTATGTTCTTGGAACAGAAAGTCTTGAAGTACATTTGACTGAAAAATTTCCATGCAATCTGTTACATTTCTCTAATTAGAAAAAAAACAAAACACCACAATGTACATTAACTAGTCCTAGAAGGAGAGTTTATCTATATAACTACTTTTTCTATCGATGCGTTGTTACCAGTCTGCAACATATACAGACACATCACCTCATATTACAGGACAGTTTTCTGATCACTAAGAGCATTTATTGATAAGGTTTCCTGGAAGGTCTGAAAATTCTAAACTGGAAATAAACCAAGACTGTTCTTTTTGGATGCCTGATGTTACAGAATGTACAATAACCTTGCTCCCTAGACCCCACTGCTTTAAAAGACAACTAGGAGGACTTTTTCCCCACATCCTTTTAAGAGCCTACTAGAGAACATAACTAAAATTAACAGAGGTACAGAGCAGATTGCGAACAAAGGAATCAGACTACAGTTTTTAAATTGACAGTAACATCAAAGTAGAGAAATTCTCCTCAGGAAAATATGCAAAGGTTTTTTTTTTTTTTATTTTCCATTATAAAGTGAAGAAGAGTATTTGATTGGCTTCCTATGCAGACCACTGAGATAACAGATATAGTATTTATAAAATATGCTATTTATGAATTTTTAGTTATGAAGACATTGACTGATAAAAATAAGTGCTTAGTCAAGCATATGGGAAATTCCAAAAGATAATCAACATATACATTTATGTTTCTATATCTTTGTGTTTCTTAGAAGAAATTCCTGCTATAACTCTACAGAACATTTCATCATCTTTTAAAACACAAGACAGAGAGTAAAATGGAATATTTGATCTTATAATTGTACCAGAATCCTTGATGTTAAAGTTTAAAAGTCATGTGCAAACTCTACAGAATGTGGCCAATTGAAGATGTTACTTTCTGTGAAAGCAAACCTTCCAGGTTAGTTTGGAAAGTAATTTACACTATTTTAACCTGGATTTTAATGGAATAGCTTAAACATTTTGCAGAAGTGTCTTTTCAAGGTGTATTTGAAAAGCTACTTAGTGAAATAAGTGTGTTTTTTTTTCACTGGGAAACAGATGTGCATCTTTTAAATTTCCAGTAGGAAGTTAGTACTTAGTTTTTCTGAAATATGCTATTATATTGTGATTTGACACACCATGAAATAACACCTAGCAAAAATGTAAAAAGATATAGAGTGATTTCCAATGGGAAAGTTAAATCCATTATTCGTTTAACACAGCAGAGGTTCTGACAGAACTGTGTATTTGAAATGGCTGCTAACTGATAGCAGATATTCCCCCCCTGCTGTGGATATCAAATGTGTCATGCCACTTTTTCTTGCCCCTAGCTCTTCTTTTTTGTGATTGCACATTCAGTTGTATACATAGTAGAGCAACATTTTGTAATCATTTTGTTGCTCTCAATTTTATTATAAAATCAACAAACTCTTCAAAACTTACAGGAAAAAATGAATAACAAACTATTATAGGACTGAAAACACAAAGAAAATAGTTTTCACTTCAGTGAATGAAGTAGAGAAACACTTCCATTATGTTTTCTTCACTGCCTTGGCTTCACTGTGCCATAATCTCCTAAAATGGAGTCACCTAAGGTGGTGGAGTCACCATCTCTGGAGGTGTTCAAGAAACGTGTGGATGTGGTGCTTAGGGACATGGTTTAGTGAGTTAGGTGGTGTTGGGTTGACAGTTGGACTTGATGATCCTTGAGGTCTTTTCCAACCTTCATGATTCTATGATTCTATGATTCTTTTCTAAGATATTTAATGTTCTCTATTTTCTTTTCTCCAGTCTGAAGATCATTGTACTGATCAAACTTAGCAGGCATAATGCCTGTTTGCTTTAACACTCTCATCCCACAGTGACCCATACTGAATGCCCTGCAACGAAAGAAAGCTCACCAACAGAAGCTAAGGCACTTATTAACAGAAATTAACAGCATTTAGATAGACCTGTCTAAATCTAGTTAGATCATATTACTAGGACTAAGCCACCATGGGACGAGAGCCAGAATGTGCAGTATCTTGAGGTTACAGTGTGAAAAGCACCACAGCCTCACAGCCACCATGAAACTGTGCATACAGGTTTGGTTTCACTGAAAGGTGTATTTTTTTTTTCCTAAATATTTTCATTCTTC
>VZTO01016497.1:36700-81018 GCA_013400615.1 Syrrhaptes paradoxus | reverse complement strand
ATGAACAGTGTAAAAAAAATTATTAGGTATTATTAGATACCAAGTTTTAATGGAAAGTATTACTTGAACTATCCTTATGTCCCCTATATTTGGAAACAGTACCACATCTGCAGGGTTGATAGGTTCTTTAGCCTGATTCTGGGAATGTGACCCATGGAAAGCTACCTTTTGCTATGGGAAAAAAAAGGCATCTCCTGCAGCATATGAATGAGAGCATGGAGTGCAATCGTGTCCCTGTGGAAATGGTCAGTTGTGGCAGGTTTTTTAATCTCAAAAATAATAATGATTCTCTTTGGTATTCTAGAATATGGGAAATATCTTATTTTTATATTTTAACCCGTAACTGACTCCTAGAGTGAATGATACTTTGCATAGCTTTCTTCTAATTTAACCTGATTATCATAGTGTTAAAACCTAAAGGTCAAACTAAAATGGAAAACTGCTCACAAATCCCTAGTCTTTCACCGTGTTTAACTCAGGATGAGTGTGAGATGATGACAGGTGGCTTTAAATTACCTTTTGTCCTTTCCTAATCCTGGTTTATGGGGATTTAAACATCATGGGCATAGTAAGTAGTCAACAAACTGCTCTCTCATACATGGTGTTCCAGGGATCACTGGCAACGAGGAAAATACAGAGACTATAGTGTTGTGTTGCACCTTCATCTCTTTGTGATATGCACTCTAGGTGTGGTCTGGAGTAGGATCTGCTCCAGTGACCCTAAACCATATTCAATTTGTATGAGGTTTTTATACTGGTAAATTAGTTCAAACCAGCAGCTTCACAGTTGTGAATCTGAGCTTGTATCTTGTACTGGTACTTGATCAATATGTCATTTTACATAAGAAGTAATTGCGTTGTGCTAGAAGAAGAGTAATAAGAACTACTGCATCTATTGATTACATTATTTTTTTTGTTTGCAGTCCTGTTTGCAGTTTCTTATAACCTAATCTTTAAAGAAGGAGATTAATGCCTGAAAGGAGATATTAGGAAGACAAGAATGTATTAGGAAGGAAGGAAGGAAACGAAAATGGCAATTTAGAAGAATGTGTGACCCATACTGGGATAAGTGAGAGTATGGTTACAGAAATAAACAAAGGGAAAAGCACGATGTCCCTTAAGAGAACAGCAAATGAGTCTTGGTGCTGTAGAGCTATGAGCAAGATTTGGCTTTATCAAAAAGACCTTGGTGCAGAAATGGAAGAGTGCTAGCAATAACATATATAATATGAATCTCCACTGACTGTAGTCAGTGGTTCAGTATTTGAAACAGTTGTAGTCTGATGACATATGAAAAAGTCAGATGATAATAAAACATGAGAGGAGTTTAATGTATTTTGAATGTATTCCGTAAGTTTTATTGAAGCTCACTTATCTGAATTGATTTAAAATAAGACAAAGCTCATCTAAAGCTAATGTTTACTACATTCATAGGACTTGTCAAAGCCCAAGCAAGATGGAATCCACAGTGATTATTGGCAATGAGATGCTTAAAGGAACAGATATGACTAAATCATATTACAAGGATGGTGTGGGATGTTTGTGTTGATTATTGAGGATATAGATCCAGGCATCTTGTCTTTCAGTTGAGTAATGGCTATGGGGAGCTGGTCACTGCCTGTTGGTGAATCTTACCTGAAACTAATGAACTTGCAAGTTTTCCCTTGTCAGTGTAATGGAGACAGAACTGAACCTAGCGTCTAAATTTTTTTTTAATCCAGAAGAAAGTTTTTTAACTGTGACCTGTGGAAATCATCTGAATGTTTTGGGAATTGAAGGCATACTTATTGGTATGTACTTGACCACTCATCAGCTTTTCACAGGTAGATGGCAATAGTAATATATCAAAACTGCTGAGTCCTCGCTCCCCTTTCTGCATTGTGCAATAATTAACTGGATATCCAGCTTTGTAATTCAAAGGTCTAAGGTTTGAGGCTTGTCCTCTTAATTATTTCTGGAGTTTTGACTGCAACACTACAATATGAATAAAACATTACTTTCAGGTCAATATGAGGATTCAGGCTCGTGGCCTTCAAATTAATGAAACAACTTCTTCTAATGTACCAAATCAGCCACAAAGGATTATGGAGACCTAGAGCATTTTCATTAGTATGTCTTAAAGTGCCTGACACAAAGTAACATAGCTCCAGATTTTTCTAGAAAGGCTAAACGTTAAAAAAATCATTCTTAAGAAACAAAAAGGATTTTTAATATCTAGGGGAATGTGGTATGTAACTTCCTGTTTATTTTCAATAGCATGTGGCTCTGACTTACAATGACACTTAAGCACAATTGTTTATCTTAAAGAGGAAAAAAAACCAATGAACAACCCTCTCCAAAACCTTCTAAGACATCAGTAATTATATGAGTATGTTGCATAGCTCTGTTCTTATACATTTTTTCAAACTCACAAACTACTATTCCAGTGGAAATTTAGGTAAAATGAGTAAAGAATGTGTTCCAGTTTCTTGAATATACCCTTCAGCTTATGGTGCAGTACAGGTGAACTAGAAACTCAAGCATATGTATCTGAAATTTCTTAAGCACCAGAAAAATAACTTTCCTGTTGGTTTTAATTTAAGATCTCATCCTCAATAATGCTGATCACTCTGTATTCAAAACAGTAGGAGGTACCCTTTACTGTGCTGAGGTCTTTAGAAGTATCCTAATCAGGAAAAATCTTAAATTTTGGAACTGGATTATATAACAATAAGAGTGAGTGCCAAGAGAGAGGAGGAATTAAGTTATATGTCTTGCAAAATAGAAAACACACCATTAAGCTGGTTTTGAATGGCAAACTTCCACCTTACAATTCTCTATTCTGTGAAGTGTCTACGAAAATAACATGGTATGCTCTCCTGGTGGAAGCTCAGGTGGATCTAGCTGCTCCAGGCATGCTATCCTGTTCCTCCTGGGTCGTAAAGTACAATCTGATGAGGTGTTGGCATGAGCAGTAAAGTCAGTTTAAGGGTGCTGTGCTCCCTACTGGCATTTGCAGCTCTATCCTGCATTTGTGACACTCTGCTGTAAGGCAGGCACAGCAGTCAGTGCTCTCTTGAGGACCTACACAACTGGGGGCACAAAAGGGAGGGTGTGAATTGCAATGCTGCAGCGCTGGGGGAAGATGGATAAAGGGGGAAGGGTGGACTTCTCAAGCCAGTTATCCTGCTTACCAAAGTCTGTGCTCACTGAACTGTCCTATATCTCATTCCTGTGAACAAGTCCCCCAAGGAGGAGAGAGGTTGTTTTGTTTCAATTATTGTAATCCTTTTGACCTCCTGCATTCATGAGTTTGGTCTCTTCTTGTCAAAGTAGTTTTGCAGGTTGGCTGAATCAGGTACTATTTTCAAAGCAAATATTTTAAGTACTGTTCCTAAGCAATCAGTTAAGAATTGCTAAAATGTGGTTTGTGGTTTATCTTTAGCTATAATTTTCTTCATATTTTTCCATTTAATTTAATATAACAAAATATATTTATACTATAAATATCTCAGTATCCAAATCAGTGGTTGGCATGAACAGGTTGTTGCAGGGTAGCTATATTTTGGTCATACACTGAGTAACTTTGTTCTCAGAAATATGATGTTTCATAGGCCTATTGCTGTCCAATCCTCTTTTTCAGTAAGCATAAAGGCTTGTTCACACAGTTCATGGAGTAAGACCGTATTTCCAGCTTTTCTATAAAGTAGGCAGTGGTTAATCTTTGACGTTCTGAAGTACATATAAAACCGTGAGAATCTATCACCTGCAACCCCTATACTGCTAAACCACACGAACGTTTGCTTACTGTTGGTACCCTGGGTTTGGCCTGGAATTCTAAATAAAATTACTTATCTGAAGGCTTATTATTTATCTTTTTTCGGTGCTTTTGATGGACTGAGAGATTAATCTACTTTTATGCATAGGGAATTGATGCACAGAAGAATTATGGTTAAAATGTCCTTTGGCTTTGGGTTTTGTGGTTTTTTTGGTTTTTTTTTTGGTACCTCAATTAAGATATCAAGGCTCAGAGTTTCATAGTACTTGGTGTTACACCTGTTACACTCTCATCAGCTTTGGTTACAACAAGCACTTCAGGTTTTGCTAAACAGGCCCCGGTGTCTCAAATCAGAAAATAATGAATTATTCAGAAGTTTTAGAGTGACTTCCTATCATATAAAAAATAGCTGTGGCCTAGGCAGAGCTTGAGTAGTGTTCCCTAGTGGGGTAAACTTTCTGTCCTTCTTTCTTCTTTCATTTGCTGTTACTTTTCTGCAGTATATGAGGGGCTTTCCTTTTGGATTTTATCCTCATCGATAACCCAAGAACAGTCTGATGGTATATTGAATGAGTTAGCATCCTATGAAAAACAGCAGATCCTTGTATAATTAAACTGTTTCCGAGTTAATGAAGTTTAGAAGTGAAGATACAGTGGCTCTTATTTTGAAGGACGTGCTTTGTGTTTCTCTCCTTTATGGAATACGTGTTGAGATGCATAACCTTGAGAGTTAATATTATTATACAGAACACCTAAATAAATGTGGAAAATGCTAATATTTCTATTGTTTTTGTTTTATATGCGACTGCAGTGAAACCCAGGATAGACATTTACAGAGTAATTATTTTCTACCCTATGAGCACTCTTGGGATGTGCCCTTGTGGTTTTGCAATGCTACCCATGCTTGGTTGGTAGAGTGAAGTGTGTGGGAAAAGCATCAAGAAAACAAGGACTGTAGTCTTGCTTTTTCTCAGCATAGTTCAATCTGCTCTTGTAAGTGGTGTTCAGAGTTATTACAGCCTTTCCTATTTCCCTTGTTAGTACCCTAAAAAGTTTTTTAGAACATAAGTTATTTGGAAATGCCTCTTTGCCTCCCATTTCTTTCAAGTACAAATTCCATCTGTTGCTTCCTTTCAGGGCAGAGCAGGTACTGAAGGGCCAGTGAACTGGAGCAAACATGAGGACCTCTGTTCCTCAGATACAGATGAAGTGCCAAAGAAGTCTGTTTGGAGTAGGGCAAGGACCAAGAACTCTCGCAACCAGAGATACAGCTAGGATAAAGCATACTTGCCCTTTGTGACTTTGTCTCCAGGATAGGCCAGAGGGACTTGCAGGCTGGACCAGACAGTGCTGACTAAAGGGTGGAGGGGACAACTGGAAGCCATTTAATCTTCCTCCACTTCCTTCTGCCTGCCAGGTAAATAAACTCTCTCACGTCTGTACTGTTATTGTTAAACTCTGTCCCAGGCCCAGTTGTGCAGGTAAAATACACAGGGGTGTATTTCACAGGGGTGTATTGGAAGGTCACTTAGTGACCGTCTCCCTGCTAGTCTTGACTGTCTCCCTGCTAGTCTCACTCGTTCCATGGCAGTTACCAAAAAAACACACAGTTCCCATGCTCTGCATCTTGTTCTAGGGCACAGTGATATAATTCCAGGTTGAAAGAGAGAAGTTTTAATGTGTCACTAACCAGGAGACCTTGAAGAAACTTCTCGCCACAGCACCAGCTGCATTGTGCAATCCTGACTGTGATTCTGGCCCGATTCGTGTTTCCTCAGTTTAAGGTTTCTCACATTCCTGTGGGCTGGGCATCCACCTTTGATCCAGTCTTCTGGAAATCTCTGCTCTCGTTATGAATGTGCATTAAATGTTTGGGATCCATACCAACTAAGGCCTTCTTTTTCTTAGTTTGAGATTAGGTGGTTTGTTGTGTTTTTTTGGTTTTTTTTCTTTAAATCCTTGGAAAAAAGACCTTCCTGGCAAATAACTGCCATTGTTTTACATACTGTGAAATGTGATGTGGCTTATATCAGAAACTTGGTGAACTCGGGGCTGTTTTCTGCTTTTCTTTTCCATATGTTGTAGAGTTGAAATCAATACTGTTTCTCTGTACAAAATGTAGCCCAGTTCCCTAAAACGTGACCTTCCTATTTCTGGAAGCTTCTGCTCACACGAAATAATGGAAAGATTAAGTGGTGAGGTCCAAATACACATTGCTACTGTGGACCCCCATGAAAACAACTAAGTCTGCTTCCCCTCAAGTCTGATGGCTTTGGTGTAAACTGAATTGGGCCTTAGGTGAAGGAAATGCCTCAAGAATAGTACCTTTATAGAGACCTTCCTGCCATTAATAGCCTATTAAGAAAGAAAGCCTCTAACACACACCAATATTGTTGCTTGCTGTAAAACAGAGGTTCAGTTAAAGAAATTACACACTTTAAACTGTAGAGCAGCAAAGAGGGATGAAATCTGAATAATGATCTGCTGCTGTTAGGTGCTTATATTATTACCCAGGCAGAGACAGTGTCTTTAGATTTGTATGATTTGTTATTACCAGTGCTCTCTCACAAAACGAGGATGGTAGCCTTGCTTTAGCGTGATTAAACAGAAATAACAAAAAAGCTTGTCATGATAAAGGCATAGGATTTAATCATGAAATGTAAATGTGGAATTTGAAATACAGATTATAATGTAAAATGTTTTCTATGTGGGGAAACCTGGGTTTATCCAAGGACAGATTGACCACAAGATTATCAAATGCCAGTGGCAATTACAGCTTTACTGGATAATGCACTGGGCAGATCCTCAGCCTCTGTAAACTGTCCTAGCCCTGAGAAGTTCAGAAGAGAGAAATTTACAGGTGCTGATCTGACCCACTGTTTCTTTTAGTGGATATATCTCTTTTTTTTTATTAGCCATCAGCTTTGTGTCTTTATCTAGTCATACATCAACCCTGGTGTTTCTGTCTGTCTGTTAAGAATTGGATGAGTTTGGACACTAAATTAGAACTGAACCCTGGTCAAAAATCAAGCCTTTTAATTTTTAACTTCTGTGCTTAGCATGCATCTTTAATGTGTAAGCAACATGGTTGTTCATTCTAAATTACACCTTTAACAGCTTTTCTGATTGCTTACTTACAGCAAAAACCAGGCAAGCAAACACATCTCAAACTGTATTTTGAATTAAAAGGAGAGTTCAGTGAACAACTGTGTTGCCTATGTTTTCTCCCTCTAACCTTCTAAGAGATATAGGCTGCATCTTCTTAAACCTGAAAGAATTTAAAAGCCCTAGATCTAGTTCAGTCAGAAAATTATCATCTGACTTTTTAGTCAACAGGAAGCTCAGAGGGAGAGGTATGTTACACCAGCACAGGCCATTTTGCCTGTAGTTATGGGAAAGCCTTGAGGTGTCTGAATCTGATCTTGGAGCTCTGGTCTTACTGAAGTCCCATTTAATGGTGTCCAGCAGGACAGGTTCCTTTTTGTTGGACGATGAGGTGCATGGTAAAGTGAGTGGAAAAAACTTTAGAGGAAGTAAACAGAGAGCAGCACTGTCCAATGCTGGCTCTTAGTAACTTCAGTAGTGAAGCATCTGGGTTGATCAGTTCACTTGTCTCTGAATGCAAATTTTGTCTTCTGAGAGGAGAGAATAATGGGTGGGGAGGGCTGACCCACTGTTTCAGCGCAGGGCTTCCCCTCAGTGTCCACAGTGTCTCCACCATTCCTGTTTGAGAATCCCTCTTGCCCACCACCCTCCGGGAAATACAGATGTGTGGAAATGGTAATGGTGAATGGGGCAGGAGCACATGTTCTGGCTGCCAGCTGTGTGGAAATGAAACATAGGTAGGTGCCTCCCAAAGCTTATATCCAGGTCACCCCAAACATAGAGTGACAAAGGAGCGCACAGAGCTCCCAATCGGAGGTTGCAGCTCCCCAGCACTGTTTGCCCTGTCTGCGTGTTGCTGGGGTGTGAGCTGCTTTAAACAATTTCCCTTCTAATTAAGTATGGTCAATCTGTGTTTTGGCTTTTCAGGAACCCATCTGTACAGAGCAGAACTGCTTACTCCCCTCTGAGGATCTCTTCCTTCCCTCCCCATTGGCGTTGTTGGGGGATTAAAGCAGCGGCGGCCCCATACACAAACGCAGCTGGTTCCGTTTGGTCAGCCTGAGCCTTGCTGTGAAACCACGACAAGAATTCCAGTAAGTTGGCAACACTGAAACACAAAGAAAACAACAATAGGAAAAGTCCTTCCGTGCAGAAAGGAATGTTTCAAGCACTGTTCTCCTACAGTGAAAGGAGAGAGGGTGGGAGGGAGGAGAGAGATTTGAAGAGGGCAGGTCCCCCCCCTACTCCCCCGGCAGCTCTGGATCTTGTGATGGAGAGATCTTATCCTCTCTTTGTGATTCAGAGGTGCCAGGAAGCTAATTGAATATTCTGATCTGCCCCCAGTGTTTCTTGTGGCTTGACCCCGGTGCTGTGTCGTACCACTACACCAAACAGCCCTGAACCTGCATAAATCACAACCTTGCAAAAGCCTACGCTCCCCATCTTCTCCCCCTTCTCCTCCCCCCACTCCTATTTTGATAGATAGAAAACCTTTACGGAAAGGTTTAGGGGGATTAGTGTCCTACAGGACCTGGAGAAAAATCACAATCTGCTAATAAGGAACAATATGTTCCTCTACAACTTTTGCAAGAATAATGCAGGCACCTCTGCCCCTTAATTGAAATTGCAGTCCATGGCAAAAAGAAGAAGAGTTAATGCTTTGAAATATCTCTTTAGTTCTGTTGCAGCACCAGCAAACACCCATTGCAGTATAATGAACATGACATGGAGCTAACACAAACAATATATGGAATTTATAAAGGGGTGGCATTAAAATTAATGTGACAAAGCCTCTTGCAAGACAAATAGACCCATCTTTCTCCCATGGTATATATGCACAGTAGTCATTGTTCACATGCATGTGTATTTATGCACATATACAGAGAAAAGAACAGCTTTGCATAACTAAATTTTCTACATGAAGAGTATTTCTGACTAATATAAAACAAAATAATGATTTAACTTCACACAGTTTATGTATGATGCTTCTGATCCTGCAAGCAAAACCTCCAAAATGTTTGCCCTTTTCCCAAGACTGTATTCCAGCCTGAAGCATTAGCGTATCTTTATCTTTCGTCTGTGATACTATGCACTGTTCTACCCTTGTTAGTAGGTATATGATTCCTGAAATGGTAGCAGTAAAACACAGGCAGACATTTCACATGTGCTGCACACACTGTTGGGAGAGTTAGAACCCAAGTAAGGTGTCTCCAGCTGATATCTTAAGCATTCACAGACAAAACTTTACCAAACTGATTTTATCTGCTAAGAAAGTGCATAAGTCAGTTTCATCCATTCAGTTTTCCTTTCACAATATTTACGTGAGGAATAATAATAAAAAGTTCCAAGCTTTATCCCCTGCATTGGTACATGGGTATCGTGATGTTTTTCAAAGTTGTCAAAAATACTTTTCTTGTTTGGAGTGTGCCTCTGGGACACTACATTTCACTTGCAATCTGAAATTCCCTCCATCTACTCAAGATACAGTGTAGCAGCAACAGACTCTGATAGCAAGTCTGCAAAGTGCAGGGACTTGGGAGCATCTTGCCTGTCCTGCACAGCGTGGAGGGAGGGGCAGCCGCAGCCTGTGGCTGCAGGGCCTGGAGCAGTGCCTGATTCCCTCATGCTAGTTCCGGGGCCGCCGGGTATAAAGAGCTTTATGCAATGTCTGGAGGGTGGGAGTTTATAGAAAACGCGATGTCTCAACAGGCGAACACGCCTTTCTTCTGCAACTAGTGGGATAAGAAAAAGACACCGGGCTCCTTGTGCTGCTGCTGTGCAGATCAGCACCCTGGAGTCGAGGAGCCAGCTTCTGAGGGAGCTGGAGCATCTCAGCCCAGATGGGACCTCATCATCGGATGGATGGAAGAGCAGCAACTGCTTGCAGACTGCTTATACTGTTCACTGCATGCATAATACAGGGCAGTTGCCAAGGTAAGCGCTATGTCCAGCCTCTCCGGAATGGGACTTGCACCGCAAGGAGCACATCCCAGTCCTGGGGACTTCTATGAGAAAAAGACCAAAATGCTTGAAAGTAGAGGGTTAATGGGAGCTGATTGAAGGAGTTCTTTCTAACAGCTAGGGGAGACAGCTGGCTCTTTCCAGGAGTCATTTAAGGGAGTCAATTTATGTTGTGGAAAAGGATGTAGCACCTTAAAAAACAATATGAACACCACCTGGTCTTTAGCTTCACTTCATCTTGGTTTTAAATTATCCCAGGATATTTTTTCTGATTGGTTTTTTGGTTTGTACAAACTTTTTTTCTGGTTGTACAAGACAGCAATACACAAATGTTGAATTTGGAGGGACAGCTTAGACTTCATATGTCTGTGATCTTAACTCTGTTTTACAGAGATGGAACTGGGGAGCTTTTCCTGTAGCAAATAACCTTACCCACAGCCAGTAAGCAGTAGGAAAAAAAAAAAATCACCCCAGAGTTTTTGCATTTTTTCCTTGCAATCTTTGTGCCTTTCTTGGTTCAGAGCGTGTGTGGTTTTGCAGAGCAGAGTTCACCTGCATTCCAAGAGCAGGTTTGGTGACCACTAAAATTGTACCTAGTGTTGTTTTTGCGGAGAAGTGCCCAGGCTGGGGCACTTGCACGTAGCCAGGTTGTGCGGGGGGGCGGGGGGGTGGTGTTATGCGTGGACAAGCTTCCTCACGTGTGGTATATGCAGTCATTTACAGAAGGCTATAAGAAAGAAACAGATGCTTAGTCTGGAACACAATAAGCTCCCCTCAGTCGGTCTCAGACACAGATTTGAAGTTGAGAGAGAGGGAGAACTTTTTCTCTGGGCTTTGTTGTTGCTAGGCGACATCGGGGAGCATGTGACGAGCAGAGCAGGCTGAGTGCCGCTCCTCTGGTACTAATCTGGCTGCTGGGGATGGAGGAACCCTCTCTCCAGTCCTCTCCTCAGCCTGTGGCTGCAGCCCATCTCTTCCTGTCTCCCCCTCTTCGCACAGGTTAATTGCCCTGCAGTGGAAATGAAGCCTGTCTTGTTGGAGCAAGAGTGGGTGAAGTGCATTTCCTTGGCCTCACGTATTGACCACGCAGTCCTGCTGCTTCTGTGTGTGTCTGTGTATTACGTGTGCGTTCAAATTGTTAATCAGCTTTCTTTGCTCAACTCTTAGTTTAAGCTCCTTAGACAGAATCAAGTAAGTAATTATACAGCAACTGCTGCTAGCAGCTCCCACTCGTGAGCAGGGAAATAGGAGATAGCTAATGTGCAGCAGGAGACCTGCGAAAGCTCTAGCCAAGGAGGTCACTGGGCAGAGTTAATCCTATGCACTATTATTTTACATTGGATAGAATGGAAGCTCCAATGCTGATCTGAAAGTTTATTTCTTTGCTCTACAGCAATTTTGACTGTTAAGGACGTGCCTGGTAAATGACATGACAGGATAAGCAGAGGGAAGCTTTTAACTAACATCCATAGGCAGTGGAAGTACCGAAGTTTGAAGTTTTTACTTTGATGGTGTTCTGTCTTGTCCTGAGTGTGTGTCTGTTCCTGTCCCATCCCTCCCCCCACTCTGCCCCTGCCTTCACCCCACTTTCAAAGTAGAATAACTGTGCAAATGATAGTTCTAGTAATGGGTAACTGATACCAGTAAAATCCCAGGATAGCAATCTTGGCCACATGGTGATTATTATTGTGAAATACTTGGTATCCTCAAGTTCCAGCTCCTTGAACTTTGAGATCATGTCAGACTCATTAAAAAAAAAATTAAGAGAATTATTAAAGCAATTCCAAGGCTCAGAAGGAAAATGGTGAAAAAATCATATTATCTTGCCTAATCCTCAGTATTTTCAATGATGCTTCTGTGATGTTCTTGAAGGTTTTTGTTGGCAATACCCGAGTGTTCCCATTATAAGATGGATGTTTCTAGAAGTAGTTTCATGGGAGCACTTGCTCAAATGATAGTATCATGATTCTTCCTTGATTTATCTAATTCTGGATTTACTGGAATTAAACATAACACTTACAAACTGAATAAAAAATACTGTCTCTTGTAATTACCAGTAGTACAGGGCCTGGTCCTGCAACCTTTACTCTATGAGCCTCATTGCCTGTGGGGTAACTGTTATTAGAAAATACTGCAGCTGGAATCTAAAAAATTACCTTAGTGAAGGTAGTGTCAAGAAGGAGCATCAGGGGACCAATGTTAATGTTTATTTTGAGGAATCTCAAAGTGCTTGGCGCTCAAAAACTAGAGACACTGGATGAATGTTGTATTCTCAGCAGTTTTGCAGAGGGCAAATGAGATCACTAGGGCAACTTAGCATTTGAACAATGAGTTCTTTAATGTTACTGCAAAGCATACCAGATCTACGTACTCATGTGATATATTCCACATACTATCTGTTATCGCGCTCACCTTATCTGACATGGAAGGTCTGCTATACGTTTTTGATGGCGATTTAGTATGTGAGAGTGATTTTTTTCTGTTCTTAATGGTTTAGCACCAGAACTATTAGTTTCTTTATAAAATAATTCATATATAAAAAATCATATAGAAATCTTTCATAGAAACCTGCTTTTCTGTGTAAAAAAGAGCCCTTCTTTCTAGACACAAAGTTATTAAGAACTTTCTTCACAAATCTCCTATAGGTAATATTTCTGTAACCTGTGTGTTTCGGATCACTTAAATTTCCTTCATGGCTTTTGGTATCTCTTGGGTCCTGATGACCTACTTCCATTAGAGATGATAAAAAGTAGAGGGTATTGGTATTGACATTGGTATTGATTTTTGTCACCAATTCTCTTAAACTAGTGCAGGTTATGAAACAATGCCAGTATCATCTTTTTTCAAACTTGAGTATACTTAACACTGAAATTCTGGCTTTGCCACAATTTATTGCAAAGTACCAAATTGCTATATAAAGGCTAGAATTTCACTATATTGTGTAGTTTACAATGTTTAAATTGCTGGTTTGCTCCCCTGGGTTTCTGGTGGATACTTCTGAGGATCTTTTTATTTCTTTAGCACTCTTCATGTATGGAATCAAAGATGACAGATTCACATTGCTGTGAATTATATGAGATCAATGACTGCTTAGCCAGGCTTTATGTTTTCCTTGCTGAAAATCATAATATTTGTCTAAACATTAGAATTCTGGGAAAGCAGCTGGAAATGCAAGCATCTCCATTAATGGTCTTTCTCTTTACATATATTTGGTATGTGAGAGGATTTTTTTGATTTTTTTGATTCTCTATTGAGTTAAGAGGCCACAAGGTCACAGCTAGGTTGACTTCTAATATTTACTTTTTGCCCTTCTTTTCAGTAACTTGTAGTTTGCTGACTTTTTTAAAGATTTCTGTTGTTGATCTCAAGATCAGAAGACTTTTCATTTAAAAGATTTTTTAGGAAAGCTGATTATTCTGTATGCATCTTGGCAAAACGTGATTTGTGCAGGAACTTCGCTGTAATACAAAAGTTAGTGCATCAAATTTGATTTACATCCTAAATCTCAATGGTAAATCATCAGCTTAAGCGTGTACCAGGCCAATAGGACTAAAATTTGTTACCCTTATAAGGCTATTCTAAGAATGAATGATATCGTATCTCAGAAATCACAATGAACATTTGCATGAAGGGAGGCCACTAATGAATAGGTATGGTAAGACTGAGTAGAGAAGAGCTATAGCAGCTCTTTCCAGAATGGCATGGAGAAGCATGCTTTTCCATCAACCATTGTTAATAGTTCGATCTCCAAATTAATAATTCAGTGTTTTTTTAGGCATTGCCTTCACTCAAATCTATTTGATCTGTCTGTAGGGTAATGTATAGTGACGTTGCTGTAGGCGACAGGCCAGAGTCAGTATTGATACTCCCTTGTACAGTACTGTGCATGTTTAATTGACAGAGAAGCCTGTCTGTAAGACTATGCCCCTGCCAAGAGCTAGTGTTTGAAGACCTTGAGTGAGACTTTCCTTGGGGACTGAGAATTCGGGAGTAATGAGAAGGGAGAAAGGATGGCAAAGAAAATGAATATACCAGTACAATCCCGATGTACAATTTAATAGGCATTGTGCATGACCTGTGAGCTCCAGTGTTCATAATTCAACTATAATTTTCTTGGTTTCTCTTGGAGATGTACTCACACAAAATCAAGAGCAAAATTCCCACTGACTGTCCATCTGCCCAGCTCTGAACTAGTTTCTTTCCTGAGGGATGACAGTTTAAAAGTACCTACCAGTGAAACACATTGTAATCTTGTCACATTTTAATTAATGAGTGATATTTCTGTGCACTGAGAGTCTTTTTCTTTTTAATGAGTAGCCCTCTTTTAGTACATCTCTTGAATTTTCTTAATAATTTACTATTTTTCTGTGTTCTGCTCAGCAGAGTGTATCAGGAATTTGCAAAGTAATCAGCTAAAGAGAAGAATGGGACAAACCCCAGAATTTTAGTTAAAAATTGAAAGCAGTAATTGGATGACACTTGGTTAGATTTAGGTTCTATGCCAAATGCTAGAATTACAGTAAATAATTAAGCTGCAGGAGTCAAGAAAAATAGAGAAAGAGCATCTAAGGAGATTTCAACTAAGAGAAATGTGTGATGTATGTGATGCTTCTTGTTTCCTTGTAAGACAAACCAAAACCTTCTTTCTTATATTGAGCTGACTGGAAATTTGAGCAATAAAATCCTACTTTAATCCAGATTTGCTTTCCATGTGTTTTGCAGGAAATGAGCAAAGATTCATTTAGGGGAAAGGTAGAATGCAATTTCATTAAAGCCTTTTAATTCTTTTATTTTTGGTCTTCCTGGATTGACATGAAATCAGTCACACTGTTTGGAGCCTTTACCCCTCCATATGCCTTCTTGCATTGTTAGATTATTGCCTGATCAAAGCCCAGTGGTGTTTATTTTAACTTATCATTATTTAGCATCGAACCTAGAGGTTCTTCTGGAAGTCTTCACTGGAATACTCTTATTTTTAATTGAGCAATAAACAAGCACATTGTAGAGGTAGGTCATTTTATCTTTATTAATATTGGATCAAATGCCATTCAGTGTTCATCCAATACTTATTTTTAAATCTGAGAGCTTGTGAAAACTCCTCAGACAGACAAATACGTAGCTCTGAATCACATTATACTATCACTTTTTTAAGCAGGAGTTTATAATTGTTTCTTCTCTTTTAGAGCTCTGCTTAAAAAGTGCTGGAACCGTATAGCACGTTGGATGATTCAAAGGAAATTACACTTTCTAGAAGTTGTAATTGTTGAAAAACATTAAAGGTCCCTTCTAATTAATGATCTACAGGTTGACATCTATTTAAAGACAAGTTGATATTTTTATTCTACTGTGGTTAATTAGCAATGATAATCAGATAATTTGTCAGCTTCTTTTTAATAGCTTACGCTGAATGTGTCAAAGGACAGAGCTGTTTTTAAAATTATTTAAAACTAAAGTGCTTCTTTATATAATTTGGTAATTGTACTTTTTTCCTAAAGATACCTTGAGCTGTTTCTAGATGAAGGAATAACAAGGGTTCTTCTCAGTCAAGCCACTGCAACTCCATTGATTTCAAAGAAATTATCCCCGAGTTGTGCTGATCTAAGAGACAGAAAATAAGACTCATTGAAGAGTAAACATCTTCTAGTAGATAATTATTGTTTGAGGTCCATTTTGAAGCCCACCTTCTTATGATAATATTAATTTTATTAAGTGCTTTTTGCTTCCTTAACTCATCCCACTTTAGAACAGTTTAAGAAAATGAAGTTTAATGAGTAAGCATAGCAATGTTTAATGGAACGGATAGCCTTTAGCGGATTCCATAAGCTTTTACTGTTGGTTTCAGGGCTTTTAATGTTTTCTTTGTTTTGCAATGCTTAAAGTGGATTAGAGATCTAAGGATCACTGTTACAAGTTTTGTTTTGGATTAATGAAATGACATATAAGAGTTGACTGAAATTGTTCTACTTTTATGACCTGTTCTATTTTATGCTTTTAACATTAATAAATTGCCTTTGTTCTACAGTCACAAAGCCAGATCTTCAGCAAAAGGGCACTGTTTACAGCAGCAGTGTGTCTGCCCAATTATTTTCTTGCACAAGCAGGTCATGATACTACACCCTGCTGAGTCGAGTTGAAGAACGGGGATCCATTCCGATAGGGGCTCTCTTTGATGAAGATTGCAGGCTCGTGCTTCTGTGGAGCAAGGAGGATGGGGGTTTTAGTTGTGTTCTGTGGCATCTCTCAAAAAAAAAAAAAAGGCACAGTCCACAAGATATTCCAGGAACTGATATGTTTGCTGAAATATTTAGAATGTAGGTAATGGTTTTTATCTTCAGAAACCTTTTTGCACATTATCAGCTCAGATTCAAATACCACAGAGTTTAGTTTAGTTTGAGGAAGTATAGGGCCTGCAAAACTGGAGTACATACATATGTGTGTCAGTAATCCTCCCCAGGTTTGCCTGGAAGAAGGAAGTCTACTATGTAAAGTTCACATCATTCAACACCAGTAGGAGACCCCATTTAGAACTGATCAAGCCATTGTCGTACTTAATCATCTAGCGGCACAGCTCCATGAGAAGCGATGAGCCACTTGAAGAGCTGACTGCTGCTGTAAGCAGGAGGCCCCACTCTCACAGAATCACAGAATGTTAGGGATTGGAAGGGACCTCGAAAGATCATCTAGTCCAATCCCCCTGCCGGAGCAGGAACACCCAGATCAGATCACACAGGAACGCATCCAGGCGGGTTTTGAATGTCTCCAGAGAAGGAGACTCCACAACCTCTCTGGGCAGCCTGTTCCAGTGCTCTCCTTCCATCTCTCCTCCAGTGTCCCATTCCCACGTTGCTGCCAGCCTTGAGATCTTGTTGCTTGCTTTGTGCTGACACCACTGCTCATTGGACCTCTCTGTGAGCTGCTTTCATTTACAAACCTGGAGGAAAACTAAAGGAGGCCTAGGGAATTAGATGGTGTCCTGGTAGTTCAGTGATTTAGAGCAGCATGCAGAAAAGTCTGGTGGTTGCTGGAGTCTGAAAAGAAAATGAATCTTAGCATCAAGTGGGAGAAGGAGAGGAGCTGGAAAGAGGGAGAGAAAGAGACCCCTTTTTCCTATAGTAAGTCAGTGAGTTGGCTCCCCTGGCCGTGCAGCCACTGCTTAAAAATACTGCTAAAATCATCTAGGAAATACTTGGCTGGCACGATAGTTGCGGGAGGAGTCCCACCAGGGCTATAGCAAGTGTTCGCACTGTGGGAAACCCCTTTGTAAAGTTGTTTGGTGTAAACAGATGGCTTGACTAGAATGGGACTGCTTATGTGTTCGCTCTTGAGCAGGGTTGCAGGGCTCTTCTCAACCTGCAATGCAATAAATTAGTTGGACAATAACCAAGCACATGGAATGCTGCTACTTGCTGTTTTTGTTGCAAGCTGAGATCTAACAGGTTATTAAACCATTTCATGTGAAACAAACGAGCCACAATTTGTGTCTGAAATGAGTGACAGAGTTTGTGGTGTCTTCCATATGAATATAGGAGCTGTTTTTATTAGGTTGGCAGTTTTTGACTTTTCTGTATGAAGTCAGCCACAGAATGCACTTTAAAGCCTCACTGAATATGAATTTTTGTTCCTAGTGTTCTGTAGATGTAGGCAAGAACCAACATTTCCTTGTGTTACCTCTGCAGTACATGGAAGTTATTTAGTGGAGTAATTAAACTGTGTCTACTTCAGTTGTTAATCTTGACTAATTTCTGTTGGCTGAACCAATAGGAAATATTCATAGAGCCTCAGACATAGCTCAGTTGTGGCCTCTGCTTTTGCTCAGGCCGGCCAGCCATCTGCCTCACGAGGAGCTCTGCCGAAGTAAAGAGGGCAGCAACAACCGTTGGGCTCCTTTGGCACTTGCAGAAGTGGTATCTTGTAATGGAATTTGTGCTCTAACTGTAGGCAGTTGAAAAAAAAATATTCAACAGTGGAAATGCAAAAAATGCTGTTATTACTAGCTTTTATTAGTTTTGCAGTTTTTAACTTCATTAAGCCTGCCATAGAATGCACTATAAAATGGTTATCTCACAGTGAAAATGCAAAAAAACCCCCACAACTTTATAGGTGAATGTTAACTCCTTTAGAAATTTGAGTATCTCTTGGATTTTTTTTGAGGAAAAAAGAAACTAAAAGACAAAAAGTTAAATTCAGTAAAATAATGAGTAGCAAAATTTAAATTAATTCAGAGTGAGGTAAAAGCTCCACCTTTAATGAAGTACTTTATCCACGCTAAGATTTTAAGATATCACCTATTAAATAACAGAAACCATTCCTCCCTGGTTTTTGTTTGGTATCCTAAAGAAATAATTCNTTTGAAGGACAGATGGAAACTTGCTATGAGGAAAGGATTATGATTTAAAGGCGGCAAGTCTGTAGGCAAATACCTGCAATGTGAGCAATGTTACTTATATGTTGTGTGCTACCACTGTGAAACCTGAGAGACAAAACGTGCCTTTCCTATGGTTTTGTGCTCTTCCTTATGGAAGTAAGTGCATAGTATGCAGTACTTGTGTGCTCTTGTGTTTCCAAGGATGCAGTTTACTCAGCTACACAGGCTTGAGCAGGAGACCCTTCTTCCCTGCTTTTCACCTCTGTGCCTGGAACGCTGCTTAGAGGAGCTAGCTAGTGTAATTGAAAGGATTACTGAACATGTTGTGCCTAGCAGACACCAATGGAAGGAAGCAGCAGCAGAATCAAGCATCTTTAAAAAATCCAAATGGGTGAGTAAATCTGACAGTTGGAGAGTTTGGCTGGTTAGGGGAGGTAAAATGCTTCCATTGAGGCTGACAGGAAGGGTAATGTTTCACTGGGAGATGGTATTTCTTGTATTTTCCTCTTCTGGTGAATTCAGGGATTTTGTCTTTTTTATTTGACAAACTGATTAGTATTACTACTTGTGTGAAATGAATTTTTAATATTTTTTTAAAAACTGAAAATGATAAAAAAATACATTTAAAAATAAAATAGCCAAAGGATGATTTCATTCTTACTGTTCATTTTCAGGTCTATTAAGATAAAGTTGCATTTTGTGAGAGCACATTAGACAACACTGGTTTGGTTCAGGTGATCCTTCCTTTCCTCAGGCTTGTCTTAGCACATGGAATTTCCTTTTCAACAGGCTGATAAGGAGTGACTAGCCATGGCTATTAGCTTCTAGCTGAAACTGAGTCACTACTGAATAAAGGAGAAACATGATGAGTGCCAATGCATCTGAAGAAATATACATAGTTCCTAATGTCATGGGCAGTAGTAAATACAATTAGAATGTTGATCTAGGCACACTAGATACTTGTGCCGCATCATCTCTCTGTTCTGCACTGACACCTCAGTTTTTCTGCTTTTATGAAAATATTCTCATATGTTTAGTTTGCAACAAGTAACAGTTGCTATTTTTAAAGTGCACCATGTGAAGCTTTGGGACACAGCTTAAGTCGTCTTTTTTTTTATCTGAGAGTCCCACTAGTTGTGATGACACTACTCAAGCAGTAAAGAATTTTGTTATAGATATGGGTTCTGTGGTGGGAAGAGAGAAATAGCTTTTGCTCTGTGTACTTACCATGATGATTATCTGTAAGGGAAAGTGGAGTTTTTTGCACGACAAATTTAATTTCTCATTTAATATCTTGTGATATAATATTCCAGTAAGGTTTATGATTTGGCGAAGTGTTATGTGTTGCATAGCAATTTTCAATCTAGCAATAATATAAAAGAAATATAAAAAATTACACAATTTCGCAGTCTCAAACTGGAATCAGGCTCAATAAGAGCCTTCCAATCCTAGTGCTACAATGACTGATCAGCTTTCAGGAGAGGATGACTGAATTGAATACAGCTCACCATCTCAGCATGGGGTCTAATTTTGAGAACAAACAGCGCCTTGGTTGGAAAATTTATTTAAAAAACAGTACAGCTCTCAAAATGCGAATAGCTTCCTGAGGTTTTGTCATCTTCTACTGCATCTATTGGACTTTCTCAGTGGTATGTACTGTACATGTTCTGTTTAAGTTGTTTAAGCACTTCTTTTCCTTTTCCACACCCTGTGTAGTTGGAAATACTTCCAAGTCTTCAAGATTTTCCTCTTTTGGTCATATTCTTCCCTGGCTTTGTTACCCGATTGTTATTCTACAGCAGCCTTGGGGCCATTAGCAAGGTTCATTCTTATGAAAATGCTTGGGATGCTTCCTTCTGTGAGTAACTGGGGGTGTCTTTATTTCTACTGTGTTTGCTTGTTGTTCTTCCTCTTCATGTCATTTGGTCAATTAGAACAGATTTTTGCATATTTAATGCGCCATTCATGAAAAAGAAGATTCTGGGATTTAGGAGACCTCAGAAGTGTTTGCTTCCCTAGAGATCCACAGTGCTTGCTTTGCTTACCCAGCTAACAGTCACAATTGCTTTATGTGGATCAAGACACCTAGAGTCAAGACAAGTGGTCAAAGTTATCCAATTTAGTGCAGAACATGTTCTTTACATGTAGTGTGTCTGAAATACATTTTTATATTCTGAAGGTTAATCTTTCAGTACTGCAAATACTGTTCTTCTTGAATTTGGCAATACAGAAAATGACTTTATTGAAGTCTGTAAGAAAGGAGTACAAGTAGTTTTTGTTAGTCTTACCTTTATATACAGTTAGGGTTAAAGAAAGTGTCCAATAAAAATGAATGGCTGATTCTCAGTTGTCACTGAACTACGAGAAATTTGACAGTGACTTAAACGGAAGAAGGAGCCTGGTCTCTTCAATATAAGGAATATTTACTTTATCAGCAGAAGGGAGTATCACCTCCTGTCTATTAGAATTAAACCTTGCTTAAAAGGATTATTTCTTATTCCTGCCTTGCTGTAGGACTAAGAAGATAGTAAGAGTGTATTTGTTGCTTTTTAAAAAGTGTGTGAATTGAAGCAAGATTATAAATGAACTTAATTTTGATTAATTTTCTTACAGCACTGTATGATGGTAAAGATGCATAGTATAGATGTGTGCTGTTTGGAAGCATGTGTGATAAATGAACTGTAATGATTTGGAATTTAAGAAGTTTTTTTTTCACATTTAGGAACAGTGTGAATAATTTTAAAATATTGTATAACTTTTTTGTGTTTTTCCAGAATGACTGGTTTTAAAGTGATAATGTAGCAACCATAGTTATTTTGTTCTGAATGCCAGAGCTTTAAGAAAAAAAAAAGGAGTTTAAAACTGAGTGTCTTTTCTAAAAGGTCCATATATGGTTTATCAGAAAATTAGGAGCTTGTTCTCTTTATTATTAGTTCAGGCTTATATTTGAAAAAAAATCAAATATATTTGTTAAAAATGAATTTATAAACCATTTCTATTTTTATCAGGCTATTTGCATTCATTGCTTTTTCAATTAATAAGACTAAAGTAGAGAGCATGAGGATTATGAATATCTTTAGTGTTGCCAGGAGGCATTTACAGTGTCATTCCTTTGAACTTGATGTCTGTAGGAGACTTGAACTCTTTTTTCTTTGCAGGAAAGCTTTCCTGCTTAGTTTCAGTAGATTAAAATCCTGAATTTCTTTAATTCTTGGATTTATGTTGAGGCATTAGAAGAATTGAATCTGTAGTCCTTTTATAAATGTATTAACTGAAAACAAATAGTTTAACAAAGAATACACTAATTTTAAGTATTTTTAAAAAGATTTTGCATGTGAGCATAATTAAAATGAGATTTGATGCTTGAGTTTTAACAATGGTTTTGGTTGACAAGTGCAAGAGCATGCAGACACAAAGCACAGAATATAATGCAGCCTTTGCTGTCTCCAGCTGTCTCTTGCTATTTGGCAAGTGGTTTTAAAAGGGAAACCATAAAAATCTGCTGTTACTGCATTGAAACATGGTATTTCTAAGTTTATACTGAAAGACAAAATTTTCACTTTTGTTCTTGAATTTTAAGGTGCTTTTTATTAAAAATCAGTCAGTAAGAATTTAAAATGTAGGTATTGGGTTCTACTCTGACAGGCAGGATCCATTTATTACAGCTTCTAATACCCATAATTTCTGCTGAAGTCAGGATGTCTTTTACTGAAAATTCCCTCTCCTGTGAGTATGGAATATCTAGCTCATTCATCTGAGATGGAAATAGACTCCATATTCAGATAGGCTTACAGAAACAATCAAATGACCAAAAATTAAACTTAAGTTTCTCTTCTGTTTTCAGTCCTCTCACCGTCCCGATATCAGTTCTGCTTATGATCCGATTGTGTATAAAGTTCTACATATGAGTGGATTTTTAGCGATAAGGGCTAGAAGTAGTGTTTCCTGCTGTTTGGTGGAGTAAAGGCTATTTTATTATTGTCATCAATGGGTTTCTGCTAATTTTTGAGGAAACTTGTGCAACAGGGATGTGGGAGACAAATTTCTTAGTCCAGTTAGTGTCAGTGGAGAACTAAATCTGTTGCTTCAAGTTCAGGCCTTTTATCACTTCTACATCCCTGCCACCCTCTGCCCTGCAAAATAATCTGAAATAATCTGTATTATTTGTATACCAGGAAGTTTTCTAAAATGTCTGCATCTTTGTTTGGGGGCTAAAGAGTGCATAATAAAATCCTCTACTTCCCTATTAACATTATAACTGTCTCTCTGGCACTGCAGCTCTTCTGATTCAGATTGTCCTTTGACTAGTCTACTGTCCACCTATCAGCCTGTATACAGAGAACTTGTAGCCATGTGAAGTGGGTGCAGAATCACATTTCTGCTGTCTTTTTTTTTATATTGTCAGTTAAAATGATTTCTCTAATAGAATCTAGTTTAGAGACGTAGGTACAAAAGACGTTCTGTGTTGCAAGGTCTTGAAAACTGAAGATAAATCTTCTACTGCTTTCTCTAGTACCTATAAGTGCTTTTGTGGTCTGTATTTTTTTCAATCTGAATAGTATGTATTAAATTTAATGGAGTTTGGAGAGTACAGAAAGATTGAAAATTAAATATTGTCTCAAGGTATATGAAATTTAGCATAATTTTATCAGAATTTATTTTTCTTTATATTTTAAATAATCTTTGTTCATTTGCCTATTACAATTGCTAGCAGAACACTACTTTTCAGTATCTCAGGGCATTTGACAGCAATAAACAAAGGTTTTTCCTGAACTGTTACTTCTTTCTTCATTAGTATAGGGAAATTGAGGTGGAATTTTCAGAGGTTCAGCTTCCCCTCCCTCTCCCTGAGCATTCCAAAACCTTGGGCTGTTTGACGTGTAATTAAGCTAGGCAAAAATATGACATCAGTGTATGGAAGGTGATTCTCTAGGATTCTTCTACCTGCAGGACACTGGAGTGGGATGTTCTGTTTGGGGACCGAATGGGAACAAAGAGTACCCTTAGTTGGAAGGCAGAAATCTTTTTGTAAGATTTATGTGTAAGAGGCTTGTAATTTACAGTTTGCACTTAATTGTTGAAAAACTGCAGATGTATTAAAGGTGGAACTGTTCAGTTGAAAAAATATTGCCTTGAGGAATGTTACTCTTTTAAATGCAAAAAATCTGTTGGGAGAGATGATTCCTGAAGTGTAAGGTAATTGCAGCACTGTAAGTTTCATTTTTGAGTGGACAGTTTGAGAGTGGTACAATCTACCCTGGGCTTAATAACATTCTTCAGTAATTGAAATCTTTCTTTCAAGCTTACCTTTTAAAGAGGTGTTAGCAATTCTCAAAGGTATTGTGAGCAGGAGGAGGAAAGAATGAATGAGGGTCTTGACCTATTCTCTATAGTCAGAATAGACAGTCTTGATGCCCTTAATCTGTGGATGATAAGTGTAATTCAAAAGATTTTGAGTCAAAGTTAAAAGTATGAGGAACTTCAAGGTTGAATGGGCAGGTAGAAAATATATGAAAAAAATTACAAAAGACTAGAACTGTTCAGAAGAGAACTGAAAGAAGTCTGAAGAGTGGCAGCAAGTAAGGTAGTATTGGTTTCCATTAGACGCTGAACATAAAATTCTGGTTTTAATACAAGAGGATTGAATTTAAGCTTTAGTTCTCAATATAAAGATTTCTACTCAAACATGGGGGCAAATGAAGCACAGAGGACGTGGAGAGAGTGTAATGCCTGCCTTTTGAAGGCTAGCCCTGTGGGTTCAATCATTGTGCTGTGAAATGCCTGAAGCTATTAACCTCTCTCTCTTCTGCTGGAGTTCCAGGTGACTTAATGTGACATTAAGTAACATTCATTAAGGGTGTGAAGGTTGACTACCATCCGCTGGTGGCAGTGGGGTTCGTCTTTGGCAGTGGTTTAGCTTAGGATACTTCATTCCTACGCGGGCAATGCTTGTTGGGCAAAACTTGCCTTACAGAACAAAAGGTAATTGTGTTGAATAGTGCTCATATTGCATTGTTTCCTTTGGTAATAGATACCTTTATTTTTAATAACAAATTAAAAGCAAAATAAAAAAGGTATTTCATTTAGTTTGTGTCTTGTTCAATCTGGCTCTGATAAAATCACTCTTATGTTGCTTTATTCCAGTGGAAAATAACTAACTGGCACAATCCTTGTGCGAGTAGTTTACCCAGAGCCAGTAACAGTCTTGTTTTTACCTAAGCAAATTGTGAATCTTAAACATCCACTTAGGAGCTTCTTATAAGAGAATCTCAGACACAGAAAGCCGTGGAAGGTCTAGTGGCAAAGTTAGAATAAAGCCCAAAGACGGTAAGTATAGCAAGAAGTTTAGAAACTCTGCTCCGGGCTGTATTTTTTTGGTGATGCTTCTGATCTTTGGTTTGCATTATTCAGTGCTAGACTGGTTTATATTAAAGATTATATCATATACTTACTTTTAACTTGGTGTTTTCCTAAATATTGAGTAGTTGAAAGTGATCTTATCTTTCAAAATAATTTTTGTTAATGCCCAGATACTCTTTATATATGTTCTGATGTGATTCATAAGATCTGCCGTGCATTTTTCAGTCCATATTTTAGTAGTGCTTTAATCACAGTCAGAAGACTAAAACCGAATTACAGTAATTGTAGAGCAACACCAAAAATTAAATTGTTTCTGAATTTTGAACCTTCAAAAGTCACCAAGATTCTCTTCTGTTAGTAATTTTTAAGCATGACAGTGAAGACTAATCGTTTTATTGCTTGATGTTAAACTCAATGTTATTTCCTCCAGAAATCCTGCTAACAGGATTCTGTTTGCCTGAAAGAGGTGTCTGGTTTTATCAGTATCTGTCAGAGTAAATCAGAATTTGTATGGAAATTAGCTCATTAGTATTAATTTTTGGCAATGTCTGGCTGATTCATGAGCTGCCTTGCCGTTTATAAACAAATCTCTTCTGAAAAGCAAAACCTTCCATAAAATTACTGATGAGTGAATTCAGTGAATCTAGGCTTTAAATAATGGCAGTAAACAAGTGGATGTCCCTTGTCTTCTGACAGTCCCTGCTCTTGCTGAAACCCAGGTGCTGCAGGCTCACATTGCAGTGTATGCCAATGGAAATAGTCCTTTTGGACTCTCTGCTTTTCTGTGGGTGATTACTCCTCGGTGTGAGTAATGCCTGCAACATTTTGCTTAAGTTAATACTGGTTAAAATGTGCAACTAAATTCATTGTAACTGAGTCACAATTCTTCAAATCTTACAGGTTTCCAGTACTCGTTTTGAGCAGAATATGTACAGTTGAGTTTTAAGCAGAAGGTCTCTGTAGTTGTCTATGGTAACAAACGTGGTTATTACTGACATGGCTATTTTTCTTTCATTCTGGATATTTCTCTTGGGTATTCATAGCAGTAATTTTGTAATAATGCATTTTTCCCCTGATCACTTTTTTCTTTGTCAAAGTTAGACTTGTTTTTGATCACAGTTGAAACACAAGATTTTTATAACCTTGGTGAGAAGTGCCCTTGATACTGCAGATCGCTTTTACTTCTTCCATGTTACTTATATTCATAGATTGTCTTTTTAATGAATTAACACAATTATCTATGTAATTTTCTTTGTCCTAAAGATAAGTGAAGTATCAGTCTTTCCGTATTTTTATAGGTGTTTCAGAGTTCTTTGCCTTCAGTTATATGAAAGCATGGAAGATAACATTTGAAAAGCCTAATGCCATAATTAAATGAATTATAACAGGTCTGCTGAAGAAATGTATAAATGGACGTTGATACAGTGCTTACTGTATGTAGGTGTGAGCAACTTAAACTATAATTCTGCAGAGTATTACAGAGTATAGGAGAGCTGCATGGTTTGCAGGTTTTCTTTTAACATTCAGTTACCATTTCTCGTATGTACAAAGGCTGCTATGTTTATAATGCTTTCTAGAAAGTTTAACGCTGTTATCTCCTCATTTTTATCACTATAAGGGTATGTTTAACTAGAGTAGCTTAATGCAAGATAGGCAAAATAAATTAGCACTGTGGTACATAATGCTTGAATTTTTTTTTGGCTAGTTATTTACACATAATATACAAATTGTTCATATTGCTTGTTTGTAAGAATTTGTTTCATTAGAAATTCTAATCATGTGGATGCAGATTTAATTCTGTATTGTAACTTCCTTTTAAGTGGCTATGAATATTCCAGTGGTTTTGAATAGCCATAATATACTAAATATACAAACAGATTTAGTATTTGCTTTGCATAGTAATTCCAATGATAAATGGTGGTTTATGTGTTGTGTTTATTAGAGCTTTAACTGCTAATCTCGTATGGAAATGTTGCTTTGTAGGACAAAATTCAGCAAGAGGGCCTGGGATTCCAGAGTGAATTTGTACATTCCTTCAGGGCATTTTTGCAAGGGAGGTTGTTGTGTTTTAAAGGTAGTTGATAAGAGACCTGCACCACCAACCCCAGACCTGCACCACCAACCACCATCATGCATTAGTCTATGGAAGGTATTTGGGTGAACATGCTCCTGTACCACTCTGTACCACCATTTATCCAAGTGAAATTTTTGACCATTTGCAGGATACATTATAAATCAGGATGTCACTACCAGACAATCAGATTTGAACATTCCTTGCATAAAGTAGCTTGCCTATATCCCTTAGGAATACATCACTTAACTGTGTTTATGTGACAGTGTTGATATGCCTGGTTTGACATGAAAGTTAGGGTAGCGTGTTATTTATGTCATCATGAATTCAAAAAGTAGGTGGTTGTGCTTTATGTATACTGAGGTTATCTTCTCAGGACAAATCACTCAGAATAACTGAAAGATGTAATTTTATCATATGGCTATTAATTAAATCAGGAAACAGGATTTTTTTTTTTTTCTTCAGAGTTGGACTTTGCTGCTACCTTAGGTTTTTTTGGTGTTCCCTTCTCTGAGGTGCTGACAACAGATTAACATGAAACAGAGCTCTGTTGAAACTAATTATGTTATAGCTCATTGTTTTGGGGAGCTATAAAACTGTTTGCTCCCTTTTATGGGCTGTAGTCACAATGAAAGGCCATAAACAGTGCATTTTCTCTTTCCTACAGGACTGGAGATTTCATTTGTTGACTCTAATAAAGGCCTGATCCAGCTGCATTTCCACCTGGGAATGAATGCTTCTTTATCAGGTCTTAATCCTTAGCAGGTCAAGCAGGAGGGAATGACAGCAGGATAGCTTTTGATCAGCCATAAATGTCGGAAAGCTTAATTTCTTTTAAAATTATTTGCTATTTAAATGTTGACTGAAGACATGCTTTCCTGTACTTCAGAGGAAAGGTTTTAAATATTAGGGCATTATTAAAACAACAAAACAAAACTGGGGTCTTTCTGTACTTTAAAGCATGTCACTGCTGAAACAAGATTTCTACATAGGCTAAAGGGATGATGATGATGGTGATTATTATTGTTGCTTTTTTAAATCCTCAGAGACTCTGGGGACACTAAAGTTTAGCACATTTATCTCTTAGAAATAATGTGGAAAATTATGCCCTACCTTTATGGAAGTCTATACTCCTTGAGAATTTAAAACTGAGTCATTCCTGCTAACTAGGTTTCTGTGGTGTAGGTGCTCCTTTGAGACTTCCTTGGGTTATTTTTCCTTTTTTTGTTGTTGTTGTTTGGATAATATACAAATATATTAAAATTATATGAATTTTTTAACAATTCAGTTAGGAAATGTCCTGCAAGATTTAGAGCTGGTTCTTTTATTTTTTTGGTTGACTGGGTGTGTAGAGATATAAGCAACTTCGATTTGGCTCATATTTTATTTTTACATACATACTTCTTTATATTTTTGTGTTACTGTGTTTTCTTTCTGTGCTGGAAGGTGATGGATAATTTGCAGTTGGTTGACAGGAATGCACGCCACTGTCTGGTTTTGTGTGCTGGTACTGCTAACCTGCTTGCTACTCTGCTTTGCCACAGGATGTGAACGTGGGCAGTTCCGCTGTGGAAATGGTCGCTGTATTCCTGCAGATTGGAGATGTGATGGGGCTAGAGACTGCTCAGATGATACAGATGAAGCTGCTTGTCGTAAGTGAAACAACGATAAAGCAACTGTTTTGTAATATAAGAAATACCAAGATCCCAGTACGCTGAAGTGTACAAGAATGTACAAGAATGAATATTAGATGGGGAGAAAACACCTAGTTGTCTTGAATTGACTGCAGAATCTGCTTAAGAGTCATATTTCTTGAATCCATTAGCTTTGGTAGTCAGAAAATCAGGTAGTGGTCAACTTGGCCTTCTCTTAAAAATCTGAGTGTCCAATAATGCCATTTCATTTGATGACTAATAGGCTAGGTTCTAAGTAGACGTGGAAATGTATTATATTATTTTATTGCAGTAATCTGAATATTGAATGTATGTACAGCTACCATCAGCATCACTTGAGCTCCAGATTTTTGGATCTTTAGGACCCTAGATAGCAAACTGTACCTGCTGCGCCTTAAGTAGAGTCTTGGTGAGTTGTCCAGAGTTGGTTGTACAATCCTCAGTGCCCACAACTCGGGGATAACAGTTGCATTCAGATGGGCTGTAATATCCGTGTGCAACAGTTCTCTCGAGCTGAATGTTAAAAAGTTATGAAAATGAAGAAATGATCTCCACTGGCTGTTTTCAGGAGCTCACCTGCATTTTGCTTTCTCGGCTCTAGTGTTCTTTGAGGTTTGTGGGCTGGTGCAGTTATCAGCCCATTTACAGACAGGCCAGTTTTTGCCGCTCAGCTGAAGGGGAGTGAAAAAGTCTAATTTGTATGGGTTCTTTTCACATTGGATTGTTTCTTTGCTGCTTAAATAATTGAAGATCATTCACACAGCTTGGCAGTCTGATTTGTTGTTTAACACTTTAGTTAGCTCCAAAAACCAGTGCAGTTCTGGGTGAAGAATGCCTTAAACTGGTAAAATGAGATGGTGTTGGCCTATAGCTTGTTACTTCAGCTTCGTTCTGAGCTGCACTGGGAAGAAGTGGTTGGGCTTTGAACAAGGAAGGGATGGTTTCCCAGATGTCTGTGAAATCACAATTGTTTTCATTGCTTACACTAGCACAACCTACCTGTGAGGGAAATCAGTTTCAGTGTCAGACTGATGGTGAATGTATCCCACACTCATGGGTTTGTGATGATGAGGAAGACTGTGAAGATGGCTCAGATGAGCATCAACAATGTCGTAAGTATTTAAGTTCTAATGTTACACCAGCTTTGTGAAATAAGGTAATTCACATAGCAGCATATTGAGAACATACAGAAACAAGCCTGCTTTGAGTATAGCTTTTACTAGAAAAGTATCCATAAAGTAGTTTCTAGAAAGGAAGTAATATGAAATTGGAAATAGATAAAATACAGAAAACATGTCCAAAAAGACATCTTGAAATCTAAAATTACTGATGTTTCAGTTAATTAAAAAGAGAAAAAAAGGAGAAAAATATACAGTGCATGTTAGTTTTATAGTTGATACAAAATTTAGTGGTTCCAAAAATGGTGAAATATACGTAGTACTCTGATGTCCAAACACTGTCTCAGCCACACAAGAATGTACTTCATTCATTGCATAACAACATTCACACTGGCATCTCTGAATTACAAAAAAAACATTTCTAGAAAATGTTGAAATTTATATGTGTATAAAAAAGGAGAAATTATCAGTCAGCTAAAGTAAGCATTGCTAAAGATTCTTGTACTGCATTCAGTGATACTGTTTAATGGCATTGTTATTTAAAATGACCAGAGCTGTTCTTTGTCTTGTTCAGATAGAAAGAATACCAAAAGTGCTGGTATGGGGTGAAAGTCTAGTCTTTCATTATCATTTGGACAGCTTAAATTTAGGACATAATTCCTATTAGTATTTCACTTTAATATGCTAAGCAGTATATTATTAATCATGTTTGAATTGCTGTTTTAAACTAAAGTGTTCAATGTTCTCTGTATATTTTAGAGCAAAGAAATCATTTAGCAGCCTAACTGCCATAGCCATGGGCTCTTTCTTCTTAAATGTATTGGTAGCAAGATAAATACTGATTATAATAAAATACATTACTCTCGTTTTCAAATTTTGTTGCCTTAAACTAAGCAGTTTAAGGGCTACATACAGTTAAGTATGTGCCGAAGTGATGAATAGTGAACTGAGATGACTACTGCACCAAATTACATTCTCTGTGTTATTGTGTAAGGCAGGAAGAAGTGTTGTAGTGTGCTAAAGAATTTCCTGCTATTTCTAGTATTAGAAGTTACTTTGAATGATGAGGATAAGATTAATTTATTTTCCTTTTGATTCTATGTTTAATTTTTGGATAATTTATTTAAACTGAACAGCTCTGGAGCTATTCACTAGTTCCCTTGATTGTGGGGAGGTTCCCAGGCTTAAGTTTTGGAAGGGTTTTGCTCACAGACTTGGTTTGTGCTTTCATATCTTGATAATTTTTCCCACTGAGAATGGAAAAATTGGAACTAAAGTTAACTGCCTTTTTTTTCCCCTGTTCCTGTGAGAAGGTGTCAGCACGACTGCTGGTTGTGTTTTAACTGAGGAATCTGTAGATACAAAATGGAAAACGAGCAACAGCTCTGAGTTGACTTTTGAACTGGGTCACTGTAACATCATTCTCCATGTACTGGTTAATCATACATGTTAGTAACTATACAGTGGCACTGTGCTGCTGCTGTTTTTGAGCCGTCTCCTGGTATTTGCCCTTATTCTTCTAAAGGGACTTTATGTCTGTGCTTGGGAATCCTGGCAGAGCTTTTCCTTCTTGAAATGTTAAAATTTTTTTCCTGAGAAAAATGGCCAACAGCTCTGGGAGTCACACATGCAGAATCAAAACATATTTGTTTGACTTTACTGTCTTGCTCTTATTTTTCCTCATGACACTAGAATCCCAGTAGCTGATCTTACTTTGGGAACCCTGCTGACAGAAGGAACAGAGAGCCCAGATGCCAGTGTATAGACTGGGATGGTGTTGAGATCTAGCATGTGTTTGAAAGAAACAGATGTGCATAAAGGGACAGGGAGGAAAAGTTAGCAGCAGTTTCACCCTTCAGCTGTATCTTCACAGATTCAATTAATTTACCCAAGAAGAATAGAGTGTGTAATGTAGCTGTAGTGGAATCAAAGTGGAATTGCCCAGCTTTATGCGGTTGCTTTTTACTGACACAGCTGTCACGAGAAGAAATGTAATCATTCTCGATCCTTTATTAGTTATGAATGTAAAATACTCCCAGGCTGTATCAGAAAGCAGTGCCTTACCTCCAGCTCCGCTGTGTTTACATTGTGGCATTGTAGTTGGCCAAATAATTTATAGTTACTGACAGATTTTGACCCAGTAAACAAAATAACAGAGAAAACTTCTTTAAAAAGTGGGAATTGGTAATTCAGTCTTTTAGGCAGAATAATTATAGGGAGGTAATTTTTAACCTGGAGGTCAGTCCCTTCAGAGGAGAAAAGCAGTGACCTTGCAGGCTGCAGAAGGCCTCAGAACTATGTTATCTGCCATGTGCTTGTCGAGTGTTCTTTAATCTCCCTGAGTGCACAAAGGTGCAGGTGGAGAAAATGCTATGCTAGTATTTGTGAGAAGGATGGAGTGGATAAGAAAGGGGGAAAATATTTGTCTGCATAAAAAAATTTCAGTTGATTGAAAAGACTGATTGAATGCCTGTTTCTTGCAGCGGGAAGGACGTGCTCAAGTCAGCAGTTCACATGTTCGAATGGACAGTGTATCCCGAGTGCGTACTGGTGTGATCGAGTAAAGGACTGCACTGATGGAACAGATGAAAGAGTCTGCAGTGAGTCTTAACTCTTAGCGCTAGATCTGGTTTCATCTCATATCTCTGTGGCATTTTAATAAATTTGTAAAATTAAAGGGCTTGTTGATGGACAGGATGACCACAATACGCTGCTTGTTACGAGGGTTTAATTTCAGATTCTTTTGTGTATTAGAGCTGATGCTGTGAGACAGATCCGTTATATCAGAACTCAAATGCAAACTGCTGCCATAGGGTCAGGGCTTCTTGTTTGTCGTCTACTGAAAGATAATGAATATTGCATTGGAAAAAAGCAACCGTGTTTAAATGGCGTAAAGCCTTGGGAAACTCAGAGCTAACTTTGACAATTTTTTCATATTCTTTTTCCATACTCCCTTATGAAATCAGTGGTAACTATAACCTATATAGAAAAGCAGAATTTGACCCCAGATCACTTCTTTGAAGGACTTTGACCCTTTCAAAAGCACTTGTATTCTAGACTGCAGTTTCCTGTGGAGGTGAAGTGGAATTGAGTCGTATTGTATTCAGATAAGCTGTTTACGTTGTGCCAAGAAAAGGCAGATGGGCAAGTAGGTTTTTTCCACTCCAGCTTCCCCAGAGTTGAGGCTACCTGGCTGTCTGGTGATAGCCTCCCTAGATCCTGGCCAAGGTTGAATACTGATGGAAAGGATGGCAGGACACAGAATAGTGGCTACATTTTTCAGATGTGTTTTTTCCTAATACCTACACAACAGTGTGTAACAGCATATTTGTTCATTGTTGGTATTAAGGAAAAGCTTTACATGTCCAGAGTGACATGTAACATATGAGCTGCTACATCAGATACTAGAAGGTAGTATGCCTTTGGGAAAAAGACAGAACTGTAAGTTTTACTCAGAACCAGACCTGGGGTGGGAGAAGAGGCTAGGATGCTAAGGAATGGATAAAGAAGCAAGAAATAAAATGTTGTTTATGGCTGTGCTTAGAGGAAAAAAAGGGCATGTGCACATGCTGTATGAAGGGAAATCAGCATATTACATGGTCAGCCAACTGCATGTTGTCCCTGACTCCCAAGTGGCTAAAATGTGCTCTCTGTAGAATGAAAGGTGATTTAGAATTATATGGTACTCTGGAATAAAAGATTACTGGTTTGGAACTTCTCTATGTGATAGACCCACAGCCAATTCTGAAGTCACCAACACAAATGGCTAAAAGCCAAGATCCAAAATATGCCATATAATTGCTGGAGGAATATCTTAGACTAGATATTAAAAAGAAATTCTTTACTGTGAGGGTAGTGAGCCACTGGAACAGGTTGCCCAGAGCACCTGTGGATGCCCCATCCCTGGAGGTGTTCAAGGCCAGGCTGGATGAGGCTTTGAGCAACCTGGTCTAGTGGAGGGTGTCCCTGCCCATGGCAGGGGTTTGGGACTAGATGATCTTTAAGGCCCTTTCCAACCCAAACCATTCTATGATCTTCTATAGCTTGGCATTTTTTCTCTTAAAGTTTAGAGGAAGAAAAGAGATTGGTAACTTAATTTAGCGAATCTATGACCCATTAAAATCCCGAAGAAAAGTAATTTGTTTAAAAAATGCATTATCTGTGAATTAATAAAAAAAGGAACTACTCAGCACCTCTGAGAAATCCGTGAGTAGTCACTGGATACAGTATGGAGCAGACAGACGAAATGACGTGATCATTATAATGCACTCAGTCTGTGGCAGATGGGGAGTGGAGTCCTAGAGACAAGACTCACAAATCTTTCTTCAGACTAGAAGCTCCTGTGATGTTTGAAAATTAAAGTGCACATTTTGTTTCATGTTTAATATTCTTAACTAAGTAAATTAAAAGGGCAGTTTGGAAGTGGGCCTCTGGGTACCTTAACAGTAGTGCTCTACTGCTGGAAACCCAGTCATTGCTGCATCAGCCAGTCGCCTCTGGCTGTTGTGAAGGCAGTGTATTTAGCCCCGGGGAGAGGGACTGCCTCTTATCATTCAACAGCCTCTACTCTGGTTTATTAGAATATGTGTTGACAGTCCCTCTAAGACAGAAGAATGCCTGTGATTTAGAACATTGAAAGCAGGAGTGTTGGACTAGTTTAGAGAAATGTGATGGCACTGAAGACAAGAGAATCAAGAGGAATCTAATGACAAGACCCTTCCAGAAAGGCTGGTTAATTTTATTGTCTTTCTGTCTTTGCAAGGCCTGGAACTTTAAACAGAAGCCATAAGATAAAATTAATAATTCAGTGATTTTATGATTAACTATATAGTAGGGATTAGCGTAAATATTAGATTTTACTGATTTGAAGCAAATTCTAATACTTGCTTTGAATACTAATTTTTCTCACTGTTTCATCTGTTTCCTTTTCCACATTACCTGATATAAACAAATATAAGAGGAATACCACTATTTTGGCCTTTTCCTTTGTCATTATTTTCCCTTATTTAATTTACACTAAGAGGTTTCATATATAAAAGGGAAACATCCATGAACAGCAAAAGAAAAAAACTCTTTAGAATTGATACTGTTGTTTTGTAGAGCATAACAAAACACAAACTTTTCATGTTTGTTTACTTATATGCCTTGCACTAGCTGATCTGTCTGGAAGCAGATTTAGATTGTAAAGAAGATAAAAGTTTTGTTGCTGAATAAGTTACATTATTTAAGAAACCAGTCAAATGCAAAATGTCACCAATATTGAAGTCAGCCAGCAATTAAACATGTAAAATATAGAACAAAAGAATTCAAAGCCTTAGTCCATTTTACTGCTAATGGGATTAACAGCAAGGGAAAACTGCCCATGCAGAGGCTAAGATAAACATCAGAACAATGTTTCAGCTACAGTTCTTGTAATTAGTGCATTGAAGCTGTTTTAATTTAATAAAATTTTTGTTTTTTAAATTTTCTTTAATATATATGTCAAGTTGTTTTTCCAGCTTTCTTAATAGTCAGCAGCTAGGAAATACTTTCGTTTTAAAACTTCAGAAATGTAGAACGAAATGGCAAACTATTTGGGGTACCAAATACTTTTTGGAAGTAAGCAGCCCATACTGCTGTCACTTTTTCTGTGTTACATACTTCATTTCTTTCAGTTAAAGGTAGAATTCTCTCTCCTACCTCAGCTTTGTAGTTGAAAAATGAAAATCCTGGCCATGTCCATTTTGCTTCCCGGATGCAGCTCTGTCAGCTGAGTGCAATGAGATCCTAAGGAAGAAAGGGGAAGTATTTTAAAGACGTGTTGTTTGAGGCTGATGGACTGAGTGCAGGCCCAGAAACTCTGGATTTTTAATTCTGATTTGGATGTTGACTTGCTGCCATGGGTCAACTGCCTAACCTGTTAATTCCTGCATCTTGTTTGCTACGTTAAATAGCTGTTGTGGTCAGGAAATGGGCAGCCAGGTCTGGGATGAATGGGTGAAAATGGACAAAGATCAAGAACTGAAGAGATCATAAGGGATATAGTCCAAGCAGGAACCCATGTTCAGAGGCTAATGTTCTTGATATTGGGCAAATTACATAGAACAGCTACAGGACAAGGCAGAAGTTCAGGCTGAAGGAAATATGTCCACCAAGGACAAACTGGAGCAAGGTAAGAAAGGCAGCCAAAGACTAGAGTGTCAGGGATCAAAATCAGGAATTAATGCCAGGAATGAGGGTCTGGTCAGTCTGCCACTTTTCAAAGCATCTCTGCTGTGAACACTACCAGTTATTGTGTAGCTTATAGGACTATTGGGCTTGGGGTAAGTTCTCCTCGTGACGTCTCTGGTAGCCTATGAGCTGTCTGGGCAATAATCTGCCCACCGTGAGGTGGTAACTCGTGGCAGTAAGTTACAGGGTTTTAATTAATTTTATTTTGTAAAATGTTTTGAAATGTTGGTGCAGTGAAAGAACTGGAAATTGCCCCCCCCCCCCTTTTTTTTTTTTCTTTTCTGTTTTCTCCTTCTTGTAACATGGGTTAGGTTTAGAGAAGGTTACAGGTTACATTTCCTGACTGGGACAGAAATCAGTGTCTGCTGAATCAAATACCAGTTACAACTGTTTCCTGTTACTGTTTTTGTATGGATTTATTTCCAATTGGCAGAACAAAAGTGTTAAGCAGAGAGCAAAATAATGTTGGTTTAGCAATTCCTGTGACTTAGCTTTCAAGTATCTTCCCCATGTGTACATGGAAACATGCCATTTAAATGTGGTGTCAACTGTTGCTGCCAAAACAGTTTGTGGGTTACAAGGAGCAAGGTGCCTCATTTGTCATTTGTGCTGGTGTTTGCCAGTTGTTTGTATTCTGCAACTAAGTGCTGACATACCACAGAGAAAACAGAGAGTGAAGAAGTATTTTTGGCAAAGAGAGAGAGAGATGTCTGAAAGGAAGGGGAGAGAAAGAGCTCCCTTTCTTCCTGAGCATTGGAATGAACGTAGCTGGATTTCCCCCTGTTTTCACAGAGCTCGTATTGTCTTCTAGGAACTATGATCACTAGGAAAAAATCTCTTTGGTTTTCTGTAACTAGCCAAAGGCTCTTGGGAGGAAAAGATAAAGGAAACAATGTTCATGTTGGAGGCTCTTTACAATTAAAAGCAAAGTGAAAGAAAACAGTGTTTATACTTTTCTGTACATTCACTTTTCTCTCCTAATCCTGGGTATAATCTTACACTATCTTTTTTTACTCTCTCCTCTTATACAGCTATATTGTCAGACCTCCTTAGATGCAAGCTACCTACCTTGTTGTCCTTTTAACTTGGAATTTTATCCTTCCTTTTCAGCTCTTTCTAATCTATCTGTCACTGACCTAGAAAAAAATTAAATGTCCAAGTCCGTGGAAGAGAACACTTCCTTCGGTTTTTACATAGCTCCAGGTCACTCACAGAGCACTGACACTTTTTCCATGTGCCCCCTAGAAGAGAGACAGTATGATCAGTGTCAGTTCTTGCATAGCTATCAGTTTTTATACCCAAATGCATTGCTCTGGGATCAGGTGCACACAAAGAAATCTTAGTGGTTTTTTTTTTTTTTTAAGTCAAATAAAAGGCAGGAAATATTTATTGTGCAAACCCCTAGTTTAAGACCTTTGTGCTTAAATTCAAAATTTCATTATACTCTATTTCCAGACTATCTTTGCTGGAGAGCTTTTCATTGAGCTAGATTGTATAGGTCTTCCAGTTTAGGGGTTTAATCCTGTTCCTCCCCTCACCACTGCCAAGGTCCAGATGCTTCTTTTCCTAATCAGAACTTTCCATTTGGTGATGTGAAGCAGAAGAACTTGGCTCACTCATTGTTAATGTTTTCTAAATTTTGGAGAGAAAGAAAGGGAGTTTAAGTCCTGGTGTTTTGCAACTGCAGGGACAGGCACTCCTTCATTTTCAGATATCCTAGTACTGTTCATGAAATTCTCACAAAATTCTAAGAGGAGGACCTAGGAACTGTAAATTTCAGGAACTCCTTTTCTACCTAAGCACTTTTATTAAGATAAATAAGTAAATAAAATAACTGTTCACTGCTTTATCTCCTTTTGTGTTGCCTTGCTCTCTGCCATATTGTAAACTGTTTGGGTTCCAAATATTTTTGAGGAGGACATCTAATTTTTCCATTTTTTGTTGTGCAGTTTTGTAGCATCTGTCTGGAGGATATTCTGTTGGAGGAGATAGTATACTGTATAGATGTATTTTTTGTCAGTAATAGTACAGGATGTTTTGTATTCCTTTTTTGTTTTCCTATAAATTCAGATATTCTGTTGACACTGGATGTATGTGACTCATTATAATCTAACATTTAGGCTAATACTGAAGGATTTCTTGTTGTAGACTACCCAAGATGTGAACAGTTGTCATGTGCAAATGGAGCATGTTTTAATGCAAGCCAGCGATGTGATGGCAAAGTTGATTGCAGAGATTCTTCTGATGAAGCTAACTGCAGTAAGTGCCACGTGCAGAGTGATCTCAAACAAATCTCCTTTGTAGACCTGCTTTTAAAGTTAAAGACAGTAGTTTTCTGACAAATTTTCTGTATGTCTGTCTGTGCTAAAATCTTTTTCAGCACATGGATGTGCCAATACGCAGTTTCAGTGTGCTAATGGAGAATGCATCCCACGAGCCTTTATCTGTGACCATGATGATGACTGTGGAGATAGGAGTGATGAAAACTCTTGCAGTATGTTTTTTATTTTTTTGCATGGAAAGGTGAAAATTGCAGTGCTACTTTTTTCAGGTTGTGTTTGCTGCTAAGTGGCTGGATGTGTGGTTACTATTTGAATTTCCTGGATTCAGTGGCATTTTGCTTCTTAACACATATAGTTTCACTTCTTCATGTTGTCATTTTCTTCATTTCAGCATGACCCAAAGGTAATTCCTTCACTCTGAAATCTCAGTTAAATACAGCATGCTATTGTTTATGTGCAAATTTGTTTGGCTCTTTTATGCATTTTATTTTCTGATAGAATGGATCTTCTAGAATTAATCTCAGTGACTATAATGTACGACTCTACAGACAAATAACTGTACAGATAGTTGTCCTTTAGATATTCACATAAGGTCTTTAATTCACTGTTCTGTTGCTGCAAATTTCCTGCTCGTTCTTTTCTTCACGATCAGGATATCCCAAGGTATTACATTTCCTGCCAGAATCATGGCTGCAGAGTTGTCACTTGTGTGATCTCTATATTTAAAAAGGTCCCCCACTGTTTATAGGATCTAAGTTAGTTTTATTTTATGCATTGCAGGAAGGCCACATGTTGCCGTTCAGTTGGTCTGTCCTACCAAGGATCTCACACCAGTATGATTCCGTACCTCCTCCGCCAACACCCTGCCCCCCTTTCTGGAATATTTATCTTTTCTGTGTTTGGCAATACCTGTCCTTTGGAGGACCCACAAATGTTTAGCAGGGAATGCTTCCCAATGGTGGAGGGCTTTGACATAAATGTTAATTTTTTTTTGTTTCATCTGTTTTTCTGAGTTCAAGGCATAGAAATATTTTAACTCCTGATGTCTTGAGTATCGTCTCCTTGTCATGTCCACCTTCAGGAACTTTGTTAATAAGGTTCTCTGCATCTAGTTGCACAATTAATTGAGAAGTTTAGCCTTCCTTTTCGTTTCTGTAAAGAACCAGAGTAAAATCATACCTAAAATCAGAGCAAACCAGCAGTGTTTACAATATATACAAGATACGGAACTGTCTCCATTTTTCAGGAGAGATTAAAAATGACTGTTCATCTATGAGACAATATTACCATTTCTAACCTTTTAGTCACTTAGTTTACTTTCCTTGTGTTTCTTTCCTTAGCTTATGCAACTTGCAGAGGCAACTTCTTCACTTGCCCAAGTGGCCGTTGCATTCATCAGAGCTGGATATGTGATGGAGATGATGATTGTGAAGATAATGAAGACGAAAGAGGATGTGGTATATACTAGTGCTGACTTCTAATGATAACAGTTTCAGAGGAAGACCTCTCTAACTGACTTCTATGAAATTTTAACCAATCAAGATGTTCTGAATCCATTTTAATTCTGTGAAAACCTTAGAATTCCATCTCCACCTGTTTGGTTTTTTTTTTAACTTATGCAGTATTTTTTATTGTGTGTGTGAGTTGTTGCTGTGATACTGAGTGTGGTGCAAACTACGTTTAGCATATAACAACATCTTTTTTCTTTTACATCTTGTCTTACCTCTTCTTTTCACCTATGGAGATTTTGCAGGTCATCTATTAAGAGACATGAGGCTCCTAATAACCAAAATCTATTGGTTGAAAATGAAAGTAACTCAGTTCCTGCCAGAAATTTTAATGAAAGAAAGTGTGGGCTTTTTTTGTCTTTTATTTGCCTTCTCTATGATAAGCACTATTCTCTTTATTCAGGCAGCTTTTGCATGTTTTGAAACCACAAAACTGTAGTGCCATTTCTGGTGCATCAGTTAGACTGAAGCTAAATGGCTTTACCGTTTCTAAACAACAGAGAAAACCAAAAGGATTCATGGGTTTGTACAAAGTATTGTTTGCATTGTACTTTGAAGGCAAAAGAAAGAGCACAACGGGTAAGTGTAGTTAATGTTTCTTTTATAGTCTTTCCCAGCTGTGTGCAAGAACCAGGAACTGAATAATGAAGGATAGATAGAGATGCTTTGGGAAGCTGTTAGGGAAGAAATTCTAAGTATTATTTGAAACGTACTCCTCAATTATTCTTGTTTTTCTTTTTCATAGAAAGTGGTCACGATGAATGCTACCCAGGAGAGTGGGCCTGCCCTGGGTCGGGACATTGCATTCCAATTGGGAAAGTGTGTGATGGGGCTGCAGATTGCCCTGCAGGAGAAGATGAAACTAACACTACTGCGGGCAGACATTGCAGTATGTATTAGAATCAAAAGCAGACACAGAATAGCAGAAAAATGGGTATTGGTATCTTTTTACATTCACTTTTTATCTATTAAACAACGCTTAAATTTTAGAAGCTCACTATTTTTGTTGGCACTCTTTTGACTGGATGTCCTGAAAGAGGCATATATGCAGCAAATAGACCATTCCTTCTGTAAATCTGTACATGAAGTTTCACAAATAAGGATTTTAATTCACTCTCTGTATCTTTAAGTGTGTTCAGGAAGGCAGGGAAAGGTGTGCTATATACTTTTTTTGTTTAAATATCTGTGTTTTCCTCTTTTTATAAGCAAGAAGGAATGTTGTGTACTGATCAGAACCCAGGACTAATTAGTGTATCCTGGGCCTTGGCTAAGTCACTTAGATTAGAGTTTTCAAAAATATCTGTATACCTGGGATGTCTGATTCTCCAGTTAGTGGTATCCTGTTGTTTCCTCTGTTGGAGGCAATGAGTGTACGTAGTTCCTGTTAATTTCACTCTTATGAACATTGATTCCCTCTGAGAATCAGCACCAGGATGTTTTACATTTTTAATTTATAGGAAGAGGAAAATTCCTATTAATAAAATAATGCCTTTTGGAATAAGAAGGAAGAACAAATAATAGGAAATTAAATCCTACTGTAAAAAAGTGTTTCTTTGTTTCCTGGGTGGTTTAGTAGTAACATCAGATGTGGGATGCAAAGCAAGGTGTTTAACAGAAGAAACTAGGAAAAGGAAGATGGAGGTGGAAGTCAGCAAGTGCTTTACAATCATCATTTGATCATCTATCATTGAATTGTTTAGTTAGGTAGTGGCACAAGGAAAGGGAAAAATGGTGAAGGAAAAAGGAAGAGAGAGAGAGAAGAAAAGGATAAAGAAGAGTTTCTCCATGGACACAACCCAACCAATATATCTAATATCTATTGGAGTAATACACATATTCTTCTTAATATAATGTAGTAAGGTTTTTTTCCGCATGAAAGAGTAAATGATGAAGTTATGTGCTGATAGATGGAGGTTGAGGATGTGTTGTTCACATGTAGGTCTTGTGGAGTCAGAGAAAAGGTGTGGTATGGTGCATTGCAAACGGCTTCCTCCCTGCAGCTTTTTACATGGCCCTTACCAGTCGTGGTTCATTTAAGATTGATGCTTATCCTTTAACTTTGTTCTCAAAACTTATTATAAACAGTAGCTTATCTTTTATCTTCCATTTTCTTGACTGCATGTATGTAAGAATATGTGATTTTGTGGAATTTTAGACATAATTTCTTGTGCAGATTTGTTTTAAGAAGCTGTTCCTGAAATGATAGAATTATCATAGAAAAGACTACAGCTTTGTAACTGTTAGTAAGGCAACAAGCTGTTCGACTGGTAATGCATGTAATTGTATTTCTGAACTGTTTTATTTCCTTTTTAGACATATCACACTGCGCTGCTCTGAGTTGCCAGTATCGCTGTCATTCTTCTCCATCAGGAGGGATGTGTTATTGCCCTGCAGGATATACAATAAGTAGCAACGACAGTCGCACTTGTGTTGGTAAGTGAAGGACAGTGATTGCAGGTAGCTGGTACCTTCTCACAGCTCATAAGGAAAGACTGGAGTTCAGGAAGGCGAGTAAGTGCCAAGTGGGTGGATGTGTGGCAAAGAGAAAATCTCAAGAGTCAGCAAAAGAATAAAAAACTGAGTAGTACAATGACAGCATGGTGACGCAGAAACAAAACAGAGAGATACAAAGATAGCTTTCAGTGAGACTGTTAAAGACATAGTGAGGGCATGTTTAAAAAGATTTACACTCAGATGGCTGTTTTATTATCAGATTTTTTTACAGGTCTTTTAGTGGTTAGATGGGAAGAGTTTTTCTGCTCCAGAGATGTGTGTCTTTGCATGCCTGGAAAAACAGTTAACGATAGTGAAATATTTGGTACTTTTTGAAAGTGGATGTTTATGAAGACAGAACAGTGTACTTTAAAATGAAAAGGGTGTTTTGTGTTTGTACTATGGAATGGCTGTATCTCCTATGACATTTTGGTATATGTATTATTTATATGAAAATGAAGAGTATTTGCAAGAATGTAAAGGTAAATGAGGTATTTTGGTGTTGAATTTCTATTATGTAGCTACTGTAACTTGGTAGCGCAAACCCTTGGTAGTACAAATTATTTATCTCAATAACTGGAAATAGAATAACTTCAGAATCATTAAGTTTAGCACTGCCTAATAAAATGAACTGGGTAAATATCTGTGGTGACTTTTCAATCCAACCTGTGGTGTTTGTGCTATTAAATGTGTTCCAGGTGCTCAGTCTTTAATGAGATTGTCGTATTTTTGAGAATATTGGGTGACCTAGGGCTACATGAGCTGCAATGACAGCATGGTTGCTCTTTATTAATAGAGAGGAGGAATCAATGCACTGACTCCATGCGCAATATTTACTTTGTTCTTTCACTCTTATCTGGGAAATACATGAAGAACACATTTGCAAACCTGGTGCAGTCTCAGTGAGTCTTCTGCTGTTCTTTGACTGCCCTCTGAACCTAGCTGTCTGATTCTGGCTTGGAAACCTGACTCGGTGTATTTTGGTTTGTGGAGATCTAGGCATATATTTCTGGTGGGAGCAAGACTTGTTGTGGGGGAAAAGCTCACAGTCACTTGTGGAGGAATAGCTCACAGTCAGTAGTGTATAATTCCAGATCTTAGTTTAAATCAATGTTATTGGTTTAAAGGTCCAGAAGAATGAAGCTATAGTGTTAGTGAGGTGTATTACTTTTTGAATCCGTAATCTTTTCAATGTCTTTTCTTCATTTGAATCTGGCTTACTATATACTGAAGGTTTTTAGCACGTATGGAAGCTAGAAAGCTACTGAGAACAACATTTTTTTCAGTAACAAAATATACTACATAGGAAATATTTAATTTTCACTTATATGTTAATAAATGTATAAAACCAGAACTTCAGTGGGAAGAATATTTGAGATCTCATTTTCTCCTCTTTTGGCTTAACAGTAGACTTACCAGTTTCCAGCAATGTAATGTACTGATTCTGCTCAGGTTTTCCAGTGAAGGAGGTCAGACTTTTAATGTCAAAAACTGGTGTCAGAAATCTCCTGGGCTTTAAATAACCACAGATAGGATGAAACACCACACAATGTTCACATCCGACTTTTTTTTTTAAATTTTTTTTTTAGAAAACCAGAATTTTAAAAGTCTTTGTTTCTAAAAGATGACTAGTTAAATATGTCACAATTTTGTAAGTAAAAGATTCTGCAGCAGCCCTGGAAATGACTTGCGGAGCACATCTGTGAGAACTTGCTGGGTTGTCCTAGCTGCAAACTCTACCTATATGGTATTTTGCATGCCAAAGTGAACTTCTTTGTACTTTTTGCTGTCTGGTTCTGGTGCATAATCAGCTTTTAATTGGAAATCATACACTTGTTAGCATAGTACCAAGTCTGAACTAATAAACATTGCCTTTTAGCAGGACTTATTAGCTTGAGCACTGCACTAATGTAGAGGTAGGGCTCTTCTTCAGCAGATAGATCCCTAGGCAGCAAACATCAGTTGTGTTGTTATCCAGAAATAGAAAATTAAAACATTTGTGAAAAATGATACAAAAGCTCTTTTCCCATTACACAGTTTTGCAAACAGATACAAAGCAACAGAGAGGTCAAACCTGCAGCTTCCCAAATATATGACATTCCTTTTATACAAAGCATTGTTAATAAATACGCCTTATTGACTTGACAGATTTTGATGACTGCAAAATGTGGGGTGTTTGTGACCAGCTGTGTGAAGATCGTGTGGGACATCACCAGTGCCACTGTGTGGAAGGTTACTTCCTAGAGCATCATCGGCATTGTCGGGCCAACACTTCAGGTCAGTGTGCAGCAGCGCAAGTCTCTTGCTGTTATTGGACTAATAGACAGAGCTGGATAAAATGGGGTGGTTTGCATGGCTGTGTCGTACAACTGTGTGTGATTTTAACTTAGCTCTGGCCGTAAGGACTTAGGGTCA
>VZTO01016497.1:0-22373 GCA_013400615.1 Syrrhaptes paradoxus | reverse complement strand
GTGTAGTTTTTTTTTCCTTGTTAACTTTTTCTCAACGTTTGGCCAGAACCTGAAAAAAATTTAAGAAGAAGTAAAGATATCCGGTTATCTTTGATTTATCTCTCAGCAAAGCCCATCACCACCCTATTACATTCTGTTACCTGCAGGTCTCTTTGGGGGTTTGAGATGGGTATATCTCTTTTTGACAAGGGCAGCTACTGTTACGCAACTGTTACCTTACAGCAAGCGTTACAGCAGTGCTCTATAAGCATTGCAATAAAAGCTTTTATAAATTGGCATGTATTCATAAGGTAATTCATTGCATCCTTGATCAATATTATATGTGTTAGATATATTGTTAGGATGTGATGTTCATCTGGAGGTCAAATTTGATTCAGGGCCTCACTGCTCAGGCCCTAGTATTTCGTATGAATTGTGTAACCTTCCTCTAAGATTAGATCAGCACGCTTTATTTCATTTAATAACTGAGTAGAAATTTTATGTTTTTCGTTCTATTTGGACACTTCTCAACTATTCATTACAACTTGATTTTTAGTGAAGTGGATTAAAAGCACATGGGTTCATTTCCTGGTTTTACTGTAAAGTGTCTCACACAAAATATTTTGTTGATCAGTAAATGGAGAGAACAGCGGGATAATGATAGTTGATAAGATATTGAAGAGTTCTTGGCTTTTATGACGTTTGATGTTTCTTTCTTCAGAGTTAGTTTGTTCTTTGAAATCACAGAAAAGAATATAAGTCACATTAATACAATGTGTTCCTTAATGCATAGGACTAACTAGCATGACTAAGGTGTAACCTCTATTTCTTGTTAGTGAGCTATTTCAGAATAACTAGAATGTCTTTTGTGGAAAAGCAAAGTGTAAAGCAAACGGCTACTTGAAGAAGTTATTTTTCTTGTTCTTTAGGTTGCTTTGAAGTGATGAGCAATTTAGCTTTTTATTTATTCTTGCAGTTTACAAAAGCTTGTAAGTATTCAGTTCTGCAGCATAGTGACGTGACAGACATTTTCATGTTCAGCAATATGCGTTTTAGAATTTAATGCATATTCTAGACATTCTGTAAGTATACAAAATGTACTGAATATTCTGGAAGGGAAGAAAAGTTCTGGAGAAATTTATAAAAGTGTCCCCTTGTTTTGTTTTTTTTACTTAGACAATACTTGTGCTTCATCAGCTTTTACCTGTGCCAGCGGACAGTGTATTCCAGGTCGCTGGCGTTGCGATAAACATAATGACTGTTTGGATGGCAGTGATGAATTGCATTGTCCTACACAAGGACCCACTTCATGCCCTGTAACCCTGTTCACCTGTGATAACAACAGATGTATTCCCAGGATCTGGCTATGTGATACTGATAATGACTGTGGTGATGGGTCAGATGAAAAAAACTGCAGTGAGTATCACAGATGTCTGTTGTTTTTATAAACAGCTGTGTATGACTACATAGATATTTCTGTTGGTATAAGGATGATAAATGAAATTAGGAAAAGAGAACCAATATCTAAGTTAGACTAATATTTTGCCTTCCCTAAGATGTGGAAAACTTGTCTAATTTGAACTACCAGAGCCAAGTAGAATGCAGAAAAAGAATTTAAAAAAATAAAAAGGGGCAACTGTGATAGTTGTTATCATGGTGCTGCACACTGTCATCCACTGCAATTTACAGCAACAAGCAGCTAAAGCTGAGAAGTTCTAAGCACTTATTTCATGCATGCTCTCAGTAATGACTAATGGTGTAGTCAGCTAATCTAGTCTGGAAGTTTTTACCAGAAGTATCTGTAATTATTTTGCAGTAAAGACAGTAGTTTCTCCATATATTTCTTTAGTGGTATTTATCTTCTGTTTTGCATGAGTCCATGCCTATATATGAATAAACAATTGCCTGATACTAATTTATCAGTGCTTTTAATTTATGTGATTGCTAGTTACATGCTGCAATAGTGCAGTGCAAGTATCTTTATACTGTCTCAGTTTTATGATGATTTCAAAAGAGAGAAAGGAAACACATCTGTGTTTATTGTCATTTGTAACAGCTTTCACAGGTACTTGTGAACCCAGGCAATTTCAGTGTCCTGACCATCGCTGTATTGACCCATTCTATGTCTGCGATGGAGACAAAGACTGTGTAGATGGTGCTGATGAGCGTGACTGCAGTAAGTATAACTCTGTTTGTTGGACACCTCTTTATTGTTTTCTCACTCTTACCCCCTGAGGGGTTTTTGGTGATGTGATATTACCAGCTCCAAGATAGCAGAATGTATAATAAACCAATCCATAAATTTACCCTGTTTGTGATGCCTGTTTTAGCATTTTAGTAAGCACTTTCATCTCTAGGCTGGTTGCAGAGGGCTGAAATCTGTTTCCTCTGTTTTCTATAGATTCCAAGGTCACTGCGTTTTCTGTGTGCCAGGGAAATCATGGTCTTCAGTGGAGCTTGGACTCCTGATGCCATATCTGACTTGACACCTGCAGAAAAATTAGGTGGAGTCTAGCTCTGTAAAATAAATAAGTAATATTAATTTTTTTTTAATTTTGTAGTATATAACTGCAGTGCCACAGAGTTTAAATGTCTAAGTGGAGACCAGTGTATCAGCACCTACTACCAGTGTGATGGTGTCTCTGACTGTAATGATCACTCAGATGAGACTGATTGCCGTAAGTATATGGATGCTGAAAGAAAGGCTTCAGTTATTAGGTGGTGCTTCTGAAAATTTCCTTTATCTGCTATATCAAGTAACTGGCACTACTGTCCTTAAAACCTCAAAGTTCTTTTTAGGGAAACTGGCCTATAAATTGTTTTTCTGAGCAGAAATTTGTTAAACAGAGTAGGTTCCTGCTCAAGAGTAGATTTTTTCTGGTGAAGTATAGAGTTTGCATTCCTTTTGATACTAACATTTTGTTTTACTTGACATCTCAGTCTCAGGGTTTAAAAATAACATTAAGAAGTCTATTGATCTAGAAAACTGAGAACCTTGTATCCATGACAGTTAGACTGACATTTTTCCTTGAGTAATTTTTTAAAGTTAGTCAAAATGTTGCAATGCAGGGCAGTGAAAACTTGTTTCAGAAAGTAATTCCATATTGCTTTGGGCATATACATAGAAATCAATATACACAGATATCAATACGTGCTTGCTCAAAATGCAATAATGGTTGAATTGCCTTGTTCACCATATTATAAAGTCAGAGTTAAGTTGGTCAGATTCTGAAATGTGGTGTAGATTAACTGTGATTCTATGGCCTGGTCTAAAAGCAGCACAGTTCTTAATAATGTTGTAACTACTTAAGCAAGAGATGAATTGAACATAGTGATTTTGCTTCTCTGTCTAAAATTAAAACAGCTTCTGAACTGTTGAATGTCACTGTTTTAGCTACAAGACCACCAGGGATGTGCCATGAGAATGAATTCCAATGTCAATCAGATGGCAATTGTGTTCCTGCTAACTGGGAATGTGATGGCCATCCTGACTGTGCAGATGGCTCAGATGAACATCATAGATGTCCTGCCAGGACCTGTCCTCCATCTCTTTTCCGCTGTGATAATGGCAACTGTGTCTATCGAGCGTGGATCTGTGATGGTGATAACGACTGCAGAGATATGAGTGATGAGAGAGATTGTCCTACTCAACCCTTCCGGTGCCCCAGCTGGCAGTGGCAATGTCCAGGTCACAGTATCTGTGTGAATCTGAGCAGAGTATGTGATAATTCTGCTGATTGTCCTAATGGAGCTGACGAATCCCCATTGTGCAGTAAGTTACTGTTCAAACATCTATTGAGTAATACTATGTGCTATGGTTTCAGAAAGAATATTCAGCATGCAACATTTCTAGCAAAAATTGTAAGTGAACTGAAATTAGCTCAAATTACTAAGGGGAACTTGCTTGCAGTGAAAGGATGCTGTGATGATGACTGATGAATGCATCACCCGTGTTCAGTCTTGTGCTCTGAATTCTAATGTGACATCCACTGACTTCAATATAGGTTTTTATATAGCAATATGGGAATGAGCTTTGTCTTCCTGAACGCATTCACTAAAGCATGGCATGCTTTAAGATCAGATGAAATATGATTCAGTCCTTAATATTTTCTTTTAAATTTCTAACTTCAAAAATCATGAAAAAAATCTAAAAGCCCCCATGTAGTCAGAATTTGTATTTATGTTGATTATGAATTGATTTAAGCATAACCTTTTTCTTTCTTTCCTTCCTTCCTCCCTCTTCCTCTTTAATCAATGTACATTCTCAGATGAACCCCAGCCAGGTATGATTATAAATTATTTTAAATTATTGTTTTTAAATACAATTTTTAGTGTGGAGTGGTACAGTAAAATTTTGTGTATATCTAAATAGTTTTGAAAAAATTTGTTATAAATTCTTCAGACCTCAGTAGTACATACTATGTTGCTATTTGCCTTTATGTGCAGTGTGTGTGATATTTTGCATAAGGGCCTCAGTCCGTTGCATAGCTGGTGATTGTGCAGTCGTGTTTTAGCAGCAACCTTAGGCTAGTAGTGCAATTGCAAAATACTAAATTTAGTGTAAGAAGCTTTTGGTGACTATTTGCTTATTTCTTTCCCAAACCCCATTTCAGATCAGGAGAGCTGCTCTGACAATAATGCCGGCTGTACTCATGAATGTATTCAAGGACCCTTTGGAGCTCAGTGTACTTGTCCTGTTGGATACCAGCTTGCAAATGACTCCAAGACCTGTGAAGATATTAATGAATGTGACCCTCCAGGCTTTTGTAGTCAGCATTGTTACAATGAGAGAGGGTCTTTTAGGTGTTACTGTGATGAAGGATACATTCTAGAAACCAACGGGAAGACTTGTAAAGCAGCAGGTGAGGAACATTGATGTCAACCTAAAGATTGACAACAGTGTCTGGAAAATGTCCAGCTTTGCCACTTTCATATTGTTCTCTTTTAAAAGAGCAGATATAAACAGCCACTTAAAGTTATTCATGGCAGATGACCTTGAGTATTAAAACTGTCAGCTGAAGGGTTAATTGGAAACTATTATTTCCTTGAAATAATGTATTTAAATTAACACAGTAATTTTTAGCCCTGGAATGGGCAAAAAAATATTCTGGAGAAAAGCAATGCCAGGAACCTGTAAGCTGGAGGTTAAGATTTGCTTCTTATAAAGTTCAGTGCTCACAGTGTGTTTAAATCCCAGCCTTTCACAAGATTTACCTGGTGCCTATGCCATACTTTGCTCATTTCTAAAGAGCCTGGCTGTCTGTTGTTCTGTATCTTACATAGTACACTGGCAGTACAGAGGAGCCACATATCCAGTGGAATTTGTCCCCACAGGTTTCCTGGTTTAGGAACAGAGATTATGTAAGACTCTTGCGCTTTACCTACAAATAAGTCTCGCCCTTACTAATAGTGAGTTTCTCATAGTTTGCTGTCTTTATGGTTGCTACTCTTCAGTTGTTTTTCAGCAGCTTAGCGGTGTAAGCTGCTGCAGAGCAATCTAACCACAGCAGCCCATGGCTTTGGGGTAATCTGTTTATTCTCCTCCCTGGTCCTCATGGGAAGGGGGAAAAAAAGGGCAAGCTGGCTAAAAAGGAGGAGGAGCCAGGATGCGTAGAGTAACAAAGTACTTGGGGATTTGAATCAGGACTGGGAGCTGAGAGTGACTTAAGGAGGAATGAGAGCTGGATGTCAGCAGCAAACTGGTTGGACAATTGGGAAGAGGACCTGAGGTCCAGATATGAGACTGAAGGGGAGTCTAGTAGAAAGAGTAAATGATGGAGAAGGGGTGGAAGAAAGCCAAGGTAGATGCAAAAGTCATGATGGACAGACTGGATGTGATAAAATATCTTGGCTTGAGAATTTATTTGAATATGAGCTTTCAATATGCATATCTAGCTACAATAGCTTTGATGCTATGAAGCCATGTCAAATTACTCAGTGTTTCTTTTTCTTGTAGATTTACTGTTGAATAGTTTATTTTAGATTCTTTTTTTTGACAGAGTCTGGGAATCTTCTTTTGCTGGTGGCGAGTCGTAACCAAATCATTGTGGACAACATCACCTCTCAGTCACACAGTATTTATTCTTTGGTTCGGGATGGAAGGAATATTGTGGCTATTGATTTTGATTCAATAACAGATCGTATTTTTTGGTCTGATACAACACAGGATAAAATTTGGAGTGCTTATCAAAATGGCACTGACCGAAAAATAGTAAGTTTTGCTGAGTTATTCTTGTCTCTTCATTGTGGAGAGAAAATGAAGACACTGTATCTCCAGTTACCAAAGGGGAAGAGGGAAATCCCAACATAGTAAGAAGAGAGATAACACAGACAAAGTGAAATAACTGTGTAGATACCAAGCCAATGTTTCATATAGCTTTTTGAAAACGAAAACCGAATGCTTTCAGGAAGCTATTTTTTAACTTCAGGCTGTAAGTTGATTTTTCCTATTAGTGGGTGCTAACTTCTTCAAAAGACCCACTGAAGTTAGCAGATGTGTTTGGGTACATGCTTTGTCAGTGCTTTAAATATGTTCATTGTGATTCATTTTGCATAGGAGACCTAGAAAATGTTGGGGATTTGGTTCCCCATTTTCTGTATCTATAGAAATGGAAAGGGTAAAAATTTAATATCAACTAGTTTGTTCTCTCTTTTTTTCTTTTTTTTTTTAATTTTTGTTATTAAACAGGTATTTGACAGTGGTGTCACCGTGACTGAAAGTATAGCGGTAGATTGGGTAGGTCGCAATCTTTACTGGACAGACTTTGTTCTGGAAACAATTGAAGTCTCTAAAATGGATGGGAGCCACAGGACTGTGCTGATTAGTGAAAATGTAACAAACCCAAGGGGACTAGTTTTAGATCCCAGAATTGAGTAAGATTTTTTTTATGTTTTGTTTTGAAAAGATGCATATTTTATGATATAACAATATTCAAATTTGAGATATACCAAATTGTATTGTAATTCTAAATGACAAGTGGAAGAGAAAACTTAAGACAATTTTTTAAAATAGTGTGTTTGCAGAGCTGATTTAATATTTACATTCATATGGTAATTATTTGTAATCTCTTGCTCTGTTTCACTTTAACAAGATGGGTCTTTTTTCCTGTAAAACAGATTTTCCTACATTTTCTTCCTAGTTAAGAACTATTAATTCAAAATTCTGACATATCATTATCTGTTGGTGGTATACCACAAATTGACATGTAATATAATGTGGTGTGCCTACCTGGCAAAAAACAGGCTCCTTCATAGCCCCAAGTCTAAAATAATTATCTGTATCATATTACTGTTATCACAAAAGCACCTTCCTATTTCAGACAGATGCAATGTTATGATTTGAACCATTCATGTACAAACTTTTTACTATTTTTTGAGCTCTTTAATGCCTTGAACTCTGCTGCCAGCCGCATGGGGTTCTTCAGTTATAGCACTGTTATAATGATCAGTGCATACCTGTGAAAGTGCAAACCCGTAACAAATTATTATTTAGCAACTGGAAAATCAGATTATAATCAACATTGAAAAACAGCAGTTAACAGTAGCTTCTATATCCTGCTATTATTGACAAATGAAAACAGCAGTAGTAGTATTAGAAATTTTTTTACAACAGAAATTATGGTAATATCTTAAGTAAGCATATTGCTTAAATGAATAATTTCAGTATCATTGTGTAGGACTTAGAAAGGTTGTTTCTGGTTTTTGGCTAATGAGTCCTTGTGTAACGTTTCTCTGTAGGCAGCTAAATTTTATTTTCAGATTGGTAACCAAAATTTACTTTTTTCAGTGCTCATGTAATGTTCTGGACTGACTGGGGCCAAAACCCTCGAATTGAAAAAGCCAGCATGGATGGCAAAATGCGAACTGTGATTATTAACAATAAAATCTACTGGCCCAATGGACTCTCCATTGATTACCCAAATAAACTTCTCTATTTTGCTGATGCTTATCTTGATTATATTGATTTTTGTGATTACAATGGAAACAACAGACGACAGGTGGTTGCAAGTGATTTGGTAAGACCTTGATAAAAAACCATTGTTTCCCCATGTGCTTGCTGACAGTACTTAAAAACATATTTGCATTGTCATGGACTTGGGTGTGTTTTTCTTGAAAATATGTTTGTGAAGCAGATACGAAGTATTTTAGCTGCTTTCTACAGCTGGAAAAAGAATTGCATATCCTATTCACAGGATCTTCAACAGAACCCGGAGCTGAGTGTAGACTTGGTGCTTTAGATCCTTCTCATTTGTTCTTTCTGCATGCATGAACTCTAAAGGTGACATCTGACATTGCTGCTACTAGGTGGTACAATTGCTGTAGGCAAATACAGCACGTAAAACCTGAAAGAACTTTCCCCAGTCACCTTCTGTGAGTGGTGATCGCTGCTGTTCTTGACAGCAGTGAAGGGTTTTGTGCCGTGAGGACTTGCTGGGTGCAGGGCACTTGCTGAAGACCAGCCCTCTTCCAGGCTATCTCCCAATGAGGTGCTGCTAGCAACTTGCCCCTGTACTTTGGGGCTTTTATTTTTGGCTAGACAATTCTTGTGCTATAATTATTTTAAGCTGAAAGAGGGTAGATTTAGACTAGACATTGGGAAGAAATTTTTTACTGTGAGGGTGGTAAGGCACTGGCACAGGTTGCCCAGAGAAGTTGTGGATGTGCCTGGAGGTGTTCAAGGCCAGGCTGGATGAGGCTTTGAGCAACCTGGGCTAGTGGAGGGTGTCCCTGCCCATGGCAGGGGGGTGGAACTAGATGATCTTTAAGGTCCTTTCCAACCCAAACCATTCTATGAGTCTATGAAATAGGAGCCAGTGCAATCTTTACTACCTCACTCTTAGTTTTCTGAAATTTAGATAAACCACCTTCTTTGACCCTCTGGTAAATTGTAGGGGAGCTTATCAGAGATGGCAAGGTCTTGACAGGTCCATAACTCTGATTAAACATTTCCTCTTGTGCCCTTGAAAATCTACAATAGGGTCTTCATCTTTTGGTTCCTTATGTTCTGCCCTACGGTTAGACTGCTCTGTTAGTTCCTCATGCTGTACATCTCACAGATCTATTTAGCATTTTCATTAAAGAAATGTATATATCCCCCGTAATTAATGTCTTGTTTTCAGGCAGTAGATGATCTTGAATATTCTTTTGCTGAAAAATATCTTTTGAGACAGAGCTGCTTTTTTTCTTTATTTTTAAAATTATGCTCAACTCTGCTGTTACTTCATTGCAAGCTTTACATGTACAATTCTCCAGAACTAAATTGGTAAACATTCTTGCTTTTTAGATACTGCAGCATCCACATGCTATAGCTGTCTTTGAAGATTTTGTCTACTGGAGTGATCGCTATACTAATCGAGTAATTCGGGCCAATAAATGGCATGGAGGAAACCAGACAGTTATGATTTATAACATTCACCAGCCTCTGGGGCTTGTGGCAGTCCATCCTGTAAGGCAACCTAATGGTAAGTTCAGCAAAACAGCTTTGGTAATTACAAAATGAAGCCTTGCTGTAGTGTCATGCATAGGCACTCCTGGATTCAGTCTTGTCAGCAAATGGGCTGGGCTGAAGCCAGCAAATAATTGATAATGTTGACTTCCAACTGAAGGTCATTTCAGCCTGTCCAACCTGGTGTTTAGGGAAAGAAATCTGGGTAGCATATAAGCGTAATGATCAGCCAAAATGAATATTAGGGAAGTAGTATGTGCCGTTTTCTTGCATTTGGAATGTTTTTATAAGAGAATGGAAGCATTTCTGGAAAGCATTTGAATATTAAAATTTGTCTCTGGCATACCAGACTCAGTTCCTTATAGGTTAATAATATCATGATTTTAGATAAGATGACTGTCATCATCCTCAGAAAGCACTTTTGCGTTATTTTACTTAATGAAATAATAATAATAATAATGATAATAAATATTCTTCTTTGCACTCAGGAGTCCCTATGAGATCATATGCTCATGATTTTTTGCAGCTGAAAGACTGTAAAAACAAATTTTTTTTCTTTCTGTCAGGTAGAGTTATCTTCCAAATCTGACTTTTTGTTATTTAATGTCATGACTTGAAGGGTAGGAAATATATTGACACGAATATTGTCTTTCATTTTTTTTTCGCTGTTTTTCTTGTGTATAGTGTTTTGATTAATAAATATTACAATGACTTTTTTTGGGGGGAAAACTTTCATACTGAGGAGGGCATAGACTTTTATCTGAGTAAGGCACTAGTAATTTCAGTGCTATGCTTGTTTTGGGAAGAAAACCTTTCTCAGTCATGTTCAGAGCTAAAGCCACTTAGCACCCTCACTGCAAATTGTTCAGTCACCAGAGGATACCGTTAATTTATACATCATAGTTCTGGTTTAAGAGGTTTTGTTTTACAACCCAAGGTTGAAAAAACTTTCTACTGATCATGGAGAAGATTGTTGACTTTTCTTTATTGTATTAAATTAGTACATTTTATGATTTTTCATTTAGAATTTTTCTATTATAATTTATGTGGACAGATAGAGAAGAGAATAAAGAACTTCAAAAATAGCAAAACATGATCATGTTTACAAATGAAGAAATAATTATTAGCTGATTGAAATCCCAGATGCAGCATTAAAAGTGTCATCCACTCTCCTTTTTTTGTAAATCATTAGATCTCACACCAACTAGAGCTTGGATTTATTATACTGATGAGATGAATAATTTTCTTACAGTTTGAGTTCTGAGTTCATGCCATAGTTTTATTGTCATCTTGTTAATTTGTTTTCAGTTCTTGATAGTTTTTATGTTAGGAACAACTGTGTAATTTCCTGGAACTTCCAAGCTTCTTAGAGTAAGGCCTGCTGGAATAGCTAAGGATACACTAAAAATCTAATATTTGTTTTCTTACGAAGATGGCTCATCCTGAAAAATCCCCTAAAGCAGCAAGTTTGTGGAAGTGATCTAAATGGCTAAATTTTAGTGTACAGTAATAATAGCAGTCAGCAGACACCTTTTTCACTCTCCTTTTTACATTTTACAAGCTTAGACTGCAAGTTTCAAAGTGATCCAATAAATTATGCATTAAACTCCTACTACCTTTGAATGGGTTGTGAACAACTTTTTAATCTCTCTTGTTTTCTCCGAGAAGCTTGAGTAAATAATTTAAATCCCCCATCTGGAAGGCTCATAATGATCAAAGACTGAAAATCCTGCAGGCTTCCTGGTGCAGTTAAAAGCTTGAAAAGGAGTTTGAAAGATTTTTGTATGATGCAAAAAAATTGACCACTGTAATAATGGTACTGGTTGTACCTGAAAAATTATGTCCTGTTACAAGTGTATTACATTGGTTGTGTTTCTTGGAAATAACTTTAATTATTTAATTTTAAGGAGATAGCAAAACTGATTTAGTGCTGGGTTGATATTGTCAGTAGCAATGGCATTGAATTTTCTTTCCAGTTGCTTATATTGTTGCAGTTGCTAATACTGTCTTTTTTTCTTTTCAGCTATCAATTCTTGCGCATCATCCCCCTGTAGCCACCTCTGCTTGCTTTCTTCATCTGGACCACTTTTTTTTTCATGTGCTTGTCCTTCAGGATGGATGCTTTCTCCTGATAACAGGAACTGCATGAAAGGTAGGGCAGTAATAATGAGAGATGAAAAAGTACCTGGCACTGTAAAATCCATTCCTCTGTGAGGTAGAAAGCATACTTCAGATCTGTGGGCTGCTGCACATGAAATGAAAGTTTGGGGCCATTCCAGGCAGATTTCATTTAGGAAGCATGGAATGTACTTGGCCTAAAGGTTTGGAGCCAGGTTCTGGAAAGAACTCAGAGGTTCAGATGCTTCATTTGGGGAAAATGGATGGACTCAGTTTTCTTTTAAGCACTTGAAAGAAGCCACATTTTAAAATTTCTCGACACATTGAATGTTTTGCTTTTGGAATACATCTGGAAGGAGCTTAATATCAGTTAAAAATGAAAACATACTCTGGTAGAATAGTGTCCTCATTTAAAATATTCAGCCTGGAAACCTGTTTATAAGGGTTGCAATTGTAAGAATGTAGGGATGCAGGACTAGAAAAGACTTTCTTGGTCATTCAAGTCTGTTTTCTTCTTGTCTTTGACTACCACATCACATGTCCCCTTTCACCAATCAAGCTCCAGTTTAAGACTGGTTTGGGTTCTTGCCCCTAAAACTCACTGAACCTCACAGTTTTGGTATTTGTAAACCTCCTGATTTTTTGTTCAAATATAGTCTGTCCACAGTTTATGCCCATTTCTTATGCCATTTTTGTCCTTCAAGACAAATAGCATTAGTAGTTCCTCGTCCCTGGTGTATGTTCTCTTGTATATGTTTGAAGTGATGATCACATTCTTTTTCATCCTGTATTTTGTTAAGAAGTAAGTCACGATCTTTTGGTTTCCTCTAATCAGGAGAGATGCCCTCCCTGTTCCTCATCATTCTCTTCAGCGTGTCTGAACGAATGCATTTTGGAATTTAGATCAAAATTTCACAGCTTGAGCTTTTTCCCTCCCCAGTGCAAAAAAAATTAGCGTATAAGAGGTCTGGAAATAGCCTAAAATTACAGATGCTACACGTGATGCAGCTGTAACAGGGCTAACCTTTGAAAACAAAACTTCTATCAAAAAGTACCACTGAACTTCCTTTGAACAGTCCACAGACCTCAATGATTTGTAAGAAGCACTGAAATTTAAGTAGAAATTTTATTTTGGGATGAGTTAACACTAGAAATCTCTGTCAGTCAAAAGGTTCTTTTCTTTTAAAATTATCTAACTTCTAAAAGCCATATCACACTGTTTTCCTACTTGATACTTAGCAGTGTGTTCTTTAAAAAGCTGTATTGCATTCATATTTTTCTTAGCAGCAGAATTACCAATTTATATAATCTCACATGAAGTGCAAGTTGTTTGTTTAATCCATTAAAAAAGAGGGTTTCTTTTAGAAATACATGCCATCTCAGGCATGTCATGGAGAGTCCCTGGAGCTTTGTCCTGCTGGTTCCCATTCTCAGAGATTTGAAAAAGCTGCTTGGAGCAACTGTGTGAATGTACTTGGGCACAATGAGTGATCCTGCCTCATTTACTTCCTCCTCAGAATTTGCTTGCACATGCATTGTGATTGCACAGTGCTGAAACTTTAAATGTTACAACAATTACAGTAACTGATAACCTCATTCCTAATGAGGGAACAAACTTAGAGGTAAGTGGTTGCAAAACATCACTGATAACATTCAACCATTCTCAGCATCAGGGAACTTCTGGGTGGGAGAGGGGAAGCATATCATAATGCCATTTTCTTCATCAGAAACAGCTCTGAATTACATTATATATTTTCACAGTTGAACAGCCTTTCCTTATTGCTGTAAGAGATAATATAATTTATGGAATTTCTCTGAACCCTGAGGAGAAGACAAATGATGCTATGGTTCCAATAGCAGGAGTTCAAAATGGTGTTGATGTTGACTTTGATGACTCCGAACAGATGATTTATTGGGTTGAAAATCCAGTAAGTTTGTGTTCAAAATGTGCATGAAAATAAGACTTATTTTAAAATAATGTTTGTGACTGAAATATATCTGCATTGCAGTTAAGAATTTTGATAAATATATTTGAAAGGAATGAAAGAGGGTTTTTTGGGGTTTTATTTTTGTTTCTTCCCCCCTTGGATAGGATAAAGAAGCTTTATTTCTTTTGTAAATTATTTTTCATCTTTGTCAGTTGAAATATTTGATGAATGCTATTTCTGGTTCAGCCAGGGACATAAATAGGAAATATTGGAAAACACTGACAGAACCATACCCTCAGCCCCCCTTTGCTATAGTCCAGTCCACTCTTTCTCCTCTCTCTTGACTTAGGACTTGACACTGCAAACACAGACAGAACCGTGGTGAGGTACATTGCACACAGTGGCACTAACCAGTAGAATGAAAATACATCCATCAACTCTGAGCATTTAAGGAACTAACATTGTAGAGAGGCATCTTTTTCTCTAAATAGAAGAAAGTGGTTGCAAAGTCCCAACAGTTTCCAGGTAGCACATATGAGGCTTATAAATCTAAAAAATAATTGGAAGTAATTTTTAACGGTTGATTATAGTTTTTTGACTAAGCATTTTTAATGCTTGTCCTGAACTAGGAAACAATATGCGTTCCTTAAGGCTAATTTGCCACAAATAAGTCCCAATTTTTGCAGGATGAATAGTTCAAAAAAAAAGATCTGTGGAAGTCGGGGAAATGGATGTGGTAGGAAGCTGCTAATTCAGCAATATGTGTTCACTCTTGGAAACTCAAAAGCAGTTCTTTTTTTCAAGAAAAGCAGTGCTTAGGTCCTGGAGAAGTATGATGTTAAATAACATGATTTCCATAGTTATGTTTTACAGAAAGAATTCATGCTAACTTGTTATCTTTCATCCTCACAAGTTTTACACTTTTTCTTCCAACCTGTTTCCCTTCCACTTTGCAGCTTTGAAGTAAAAATAAGTTTAAAAATTACTCATCTTAAAGCCCTTTCTGTGTCACTCATAGAGGAATTATAATTTATTTAATTATTTATTATTTAAAAAAATAGAATGTTTAGTTCCCGTGAGGGTTTACATAGACCTATTTAAGCAAACCTTTGCCCAGGAAACTAGATAAATATTCAGGAATCTATTTGATCATCTGTGCAGTCTGAAAAAAATGTTCTTGACAGATCTTGTCAGTCATGGCTCACTCTCTGAAAAAAGGTATTTCTCTAGTGTCTAATGACAGAAGCGTATTTGCCTACTTTCTTGATTCTAGTGGCTGTCCGTTACCACAAAGCCTCTTCCTTAACACCCTGTTTTGCTTCCATCCCTTGCATGTCTGGGTTTTCCTGAGGTTTGTCTACACTTGCACAGCTTGTAGCTGTAATTTCACCGCCAGTGTTGGCAACAGTTGAAGCTGTAGTTAGAGCTCAAGTGAACATCCATCAACTTGTTCACCCTGTCTGAAGCAACCTTAGGAAACAGAGATAAATATCAGAGTTCTCCCTATTCTACCTGAAAAATTTTTCCAGGTATTTTTATCTTCAGCTGTTATGTTCCATAGGTTATTAGTTGTAAATGTCAATAGTAGGTGGGAGAATTCCTGTCTTTAAAGTGTCTATCGTGCTAGACACGGTTGTAAATATTCAACATCTATCAGGCCCTCAAAGTAGGGTTTATAGCATTCCAGAAATTATCCTACTTTCCTGCTTTTTTTTCTCTAGGCCTAGGGATTCAAGGACAGGTTCATTTGGAAATAGCATTACATGGTTAGGATTCAGCAAGCAGCACTCTACTGGTGTGTAAGAAATTCTCCCTGTTTAAGCTAGCGGTGAATTTGGTCTGTAGTTCTTATTCAGATTTTTGCCATCTGATACATTGATTCTTTTCTGAAGCACCATTTAAAATTCTGCTCTATTTAGACAATATACTGATACCATGCTAACAAAGCAGTTAAGAGTATGCATGCACCAAATGATCTGATTCGACCTCTGAAATGGCAAAATGCAACCTCTTCTCCTTCTTCCTTCCTGAACTGGGCTCGTGGTAGCTGCACAGCTTCTGTCTTGGAGGGATGCAAAGTTCAGGCTCTAATTGTGAGCTGTATGTTCTGTCCCTTCACCTTGGCAGTGCTGCTCTGCCTTCCCAGCAAAGTTCCAGAGCAGAACAGACCCACCGCACGTGTTGCCTCACTGAAGAACTGGGGTGGTGGGTCCCAGTGCTACCTTGTCTGGGAGCCTGCGCCGCAGAGTGAGATCTTCCCAGGACAGGCGCCGCACGTCTGCATCAGTGGAGGAGGAAGCAATTAGTGAGGAGAGAGAAACAGATTTCAGCCTTCACTCACAGCTCCCCTAACCCTACAGACCTTTTATCCAAAAGGCTTAATGATGTGTGATAGCTGCTAGGATTTAAATTCTGCATTTATACTAGTTGTGAAAGATTCACGTGATAATATGCAAGATTTCTGTAGAAGTCCTGTAAAACTGACATAGCCTGAAGAAAGCTCAGGAAAGGAAGGCAACTATTGCAGCCACTTCAGACCTTTATCTGGCTTGTGTCTGTGTTTAGTGCTTGTTTAGATCTTGCTTTAGCATTACACAGTGTTGTGATATACCACTAATACTGCTAATGCCGTACAATCTGCAAGTCATAAGTTATCATTTCAAGGGTTACCCTTCTGAAGAAAGCTGCAAGGATAATCTTAGGCTTGATTTTTGCCATTACAGCTTATTAAAAATTGGGTTCTTAAATATTTATGCATGGAGAGAACACTATTTTCCTGTACTAGATTTCAGGTGTGTTCAAGATTGTTAACTGAGGTATCCTGGTAAAAAAAAAATAAATTATAATACAAATTACAGAAATGCGACTGTATGTAGCTTAAATACATGTAGTTCAACCTTATAGTAATTTTATTTCTCTTGGCCAGGTTTTGGTTGCTGAACAGTAGTACCTCTTTATGCTGGATAATTATGATTTACAATAATATTTTTGTTTATGCATTGAGCATATACAATGTTTTTCTCTACTGGATTTTCATTTTGCTAAGAAAAGATTTTTGTAAAGTAAGTGCTCATGTAGTTGGAACAGAACAGTGTTTTCTGCTCTTGACCTTTCTTCACTATTGTTATCTTTTTTCCCAAGGGTGAAATTCACAGAGTAAGGTCAGATGGAACCAACAGGACAGTTTTTGCTCCAGCAGCTGTTATTGGTGCTCCTATTGGTCTGGCATTGGACTGGATATCTGCAAACCTGTATTACAGTAACCCAGGGACACAGTCAATTGAGGTAATTATTTAAGAGGGATAATTGGAAAGGAAGATCCTAGATTTTTCACTGCTACACATACAGGTTGAAATTAATAATATTTTTTAATTGAAAACCTCAGATTAGATTTATTTTAAAATGCAAAGAATCCGTAGGAAAAAAACAAAACAAACCAACTTGAAGAGATAGACCTAAATTTGAGCATAGTCAGAAAGATTGAAAGTGGTATATTCTGGGAACTTTATTTGTGCATAGGTGTTTTTTTTTTTTTCCCTTCAAGTCACACAACCTCTCTGATATGAGAGCTACTATTATTACTATTCTCACTTCAAATCAGTGATCCCAATGCAATGCCTCTGATAGTAAAGGAATATGCCATCAAAGGCAGTAAGATCCAGTCCCTAAAGCTTCGATATATTATGTAGCTTTCTGGAGACTAGCAGTCTGATGGTGTGGGAAGGATAAAATTGCCATTTAACGTAGGCAAATAGAGGTTAAGCAATATATAGTATAGTAATGACTGTGAATAAACCCAGTCTTTTATGTCCTTGTCCCAAAATATAAATACATACTATTAAACTAAAAGGCAGCTAATTTAAACCAATAAAATGGAATACTTTCTAAACCAGCATTTCATCAACCTGTTCAGCCTGTAATACTTCCAAGATATTATGAAAGCTGAAACGTGAACTATTTTTATACCTAGGATGTTTGCTTGTTAACATAGGCAGGTTCTCAGCTGCAAGCAGCTCGTTCAAGGGGTGCATGTTAGAGAAGGGTGATGGTTAGAGTATAGAACAATTGCCTTTGTTTTCCTAGTATGTGAGAGAATCTTCTGCAATTTCAGCTCCCTGTGGATTTAGGCTTCCTTCTTTTCATTTAAAAATCTGCCATAAATTCTGTATTACGTGCTCTGATTCATTCAATGTTTGCATAGGTCCTGAAGCTGCATGGTGATGTAATGTACAGGAAAACACTGATTACCAATGATGGCACCTCTCTGGGAGCTGGCACTCCGATTGGTTTGACAGTTGATCCAGCAAGAGGGTAATTTTCCAAAATTGCTGTTGTTTTTGCTTCTGAATATGTTCTCCACATTTTTCTTAATTTTTAGAGCCTTCAGCCTCCATCCTGGATTTGACATGGTTTTGGTTTATACTTCCGCAGAAATTATTTACAAGCCCTAGAAAATAATTGCATGGCTTCATAAATTGTTGCGTAGATGTTCATTCTCATTAATTTTCCATATGCTTATATGGTAAAATTTTTTTAATCAAAAAGGGTCTCAGAATATTATAATTGTGAAAATAAATCTCTATAAAATGGGAACCCAGGGTAAAGAGGACTCTAAACTCTTTCTTTATAGTATCTTGTGATGTCTGTCTTGATGACAGTCTATTGTAGGAAGACACCCTACCTGGGAAGAATATCACATATTAAATAATGATTTTACTACTCTCTCCCAAGAGATCTGTAGTTCACTTTTTATCTAACAGGGTGCTCAAAATTGCGGTATGATGCCTTCACCGCCCCCACCCCCCCAAATCACAGTATGCCACAGTGTTACCAATGAGACACTTCTGCTGGTGACTCGAGAGGCTTTCAGATGAATTGATGCCTAACTTTTTGTCCCTACTTGGGAGACTGGCTGCCATGTGCCCTAGGTGTTCTTCAGCAACCAAGGCCAGAGCGATGCACGTAATCCCCAGAGCCAGATAGTGGAATTCTGTTTTGTACAGGTTTTTTGAACTTGTAGTTTTAATTCAAATTGGAACCAAACTTGCTGCTGAAAGCTTGCAGCCATCTGTGAAACAGAATTATTCTTCTCCTTTCTTGATATAGTCCTAATACCCTCCTGAGTTTACCTACTGACGGTATTGTGGGATGATACAGGGGAGGATATGGATGCCTAAAAATGATGTAACAGGCATTATTCTCTTTTTCAAGAGAAATGGGCATTTCTATTTTTCAAGGCATTTCTCTTTTTCAAGAGAATAAGCATTTTTTCTCTTTTTCAAACAAGTTCTCTTTTTCATTGTGGCTCAGTTCAAAGTGATCTCTGTTCAGCATGTGCTGAAGTATTTGACTGAGGATGGACATGGATTTAAGGATATGCTCAGATTACTTTGGTCTGTTGATCTCTGTTATTAGCTTTGCTAACAGCCATGATAATGTGTGTTACAGGAAGCTGTACTGGACAGACCAGGGAACTGACAGTGGCGTCCCAGCGAAGATTGCCAGCGCAAACATGGATGGATCAGGCATACAGACCCTCTTCACTGGCAGCCTTGACCATGTAGAGTTCATTACCATTGACATTAAGGAACAAAAGCTCTATTGGGCCGTCACAAGCACAGGATTGGTAGGAGATATTTTTTTTTATAATTTTTTTTTTTTTACCTGTTCATCTGTCTCTGCATCTGTGGTTCATGAGTAATTCAGTTACTTTAGCTTGCTAATGTAACTGGGAGTTGCAGGACTGAGCAGAATCTGAATAACTGTTGTTACTAGTTACCATTAAAAATATATGATGAATTTGAATGAAAAACCAGAAATCATTATTGATATCCTGCTAACGCTTTCCTTCCTACCTTGTACATAAAGATCTAATGCATGAAGAGATTTTAGCAGCATATGTTGCATTTTAATTTTTTATTGTAACATTGAACTTTTATTATAAGAAAAGTAATATTAAGCTTTAAACTGATTTCTTAGATTGAGAAAGGCAATGTGGATGGTACAAATCGTGTGACTCTGGTGGTTCATCTTTCTCATCCATGGGGAATTGCTGTGTATGATACCTTTCTGTACTATACTGATCGAGATTATGAAGTTATTGAACGAGTTGACAAGTTTACTGGAGCAAACAAAGTAATAATGAGAGATAACGTTCCAAGACTGAAGTGCCTACGTGTGTATTACAGAGACAGTGAGTATTTGCTAAAGAGGTATTTCAGGATATCCAGTTTGTGAAAGCTCAGACTTCCCTCAGAATGCATGCTCTTTCTAAGGAAATGGTTTGATCAGGCTTTTAGGAAAAGTGTCAGAAACATTTTACCTGATTTTGTTGGAGAGATGTTCCACCATCCAGTTAAGGCATCTATTGGCATTTGTAGTTTAACTAAAATATTATCAATGTAATAGTGACTAAATAGCGAATTTTGTTGCTTTGATTTCAAATGTATATATCCATTTTATCTCATTCTTGGCTCCACTGATCTTAGATGACAAGAAACCAACAAATTTGTTGCTAACACTTATGTGCTAAAATGTACAGTGATTAAGATCTTTATTTTTGTCAGATGGTTGTTAACAGTATGCAAGTATATGAATTTGGGAGTTTGTGATGATGCAGTTCAGATTTTCATGTCTTGCCATATGTGTCTTTCACAGATTCTGCTGGTTCCTCAAATGGCTGCAGTAATAATATTGGAGTTTGCCAGCAGCTTTGCCTGCCTGTACCTGGTGGATTATTCTCCTGTGCCTGTGCTACTGGCTTTCAGCTAAATCCTGATAATAGAACCTGTTCCCCATACAGTTCATTTGTAGTCGTTTCTATGCTTTCTGCAATTAAAGGCTTTAGTTTAGAGACATCTGATCACTCTGAAGCCATGGTACCACTGGCAGGAAGAGGTATGTGAATATTATCGTTGAAAGAAGTCTTATAATACCTAATATTTTGGTATTTCTTGCTGGCATAGCACATTTTTGAATAACTTGGTTTATATCACAGATAATTAATTATTGCTTTTCAAAATATTTCAGGACGGAATGCGCTTCATGTGGATGTTCACATGCCTTCTGGTTTCATTTACTGGTGTGATTTCAGTAGCACGGTTTCTTCACAGAACGCAATACGTAGAATTAAACCTGATGGTTCTTATTTTAGAAATGTTGTTACAAATGGAATAGGACGAAATGGGATCCGTGGCATTGCAATTGACTGGGTAGCAGGTAAGCATAGCTGAACTTAGGAGAATGTTATTCTTTACAGATTGTAAAATTTTTAAACGAACATAAATGGATTCTAATGGAACTATTTTGAATGGAAGTCCTATGATTCTAACTTGGGTGTCTGTGGACTGATTTTGAATGGAAGTCCTAGGATTCTAACTTGGGTGTNAGCAGATGAAATACTTTGACTCTGAACTATAATTTTCCCAATTGCACTTCTTGTTCCTATTTAAACATATTAGAAATTAATTCAAATATTAAATATTGCCATCAATACCTTTATTTTACACATATATGTACTATATATATGTTTTGCAAAAGATCTTCTGTTGATTGATAGGCTTTTTTGGTAAGTTTTAGAATAATAATCTCCTGTATACACTTAATTTAATTACTGTATATAGTGCTGTGCCATAACATGGATTAAGTGTAGGAAGTATCTTATGCTTCCAACTACTAAGATTTTTACGGATATTCATTTTATGGTTTAGCATTTTATCATCTCATGTTTCTCAGGTGTTGATGCTGTATATTAGCTTTCTGGTTTGTTTTTCACTTTTTTTTTTCTTCTTTAAATGCAGGAAATCTTTATTTTACGAATGCATTCCTGACAGAGACTTTTATAGAAGTTTTGCGTTTAAACACAACTTATCGCCGTGTTCTGCTTAAAACTACCATAGATATGCCAAGGCACATAGTAGTTGACCCAAAAAACAGGTATCTGTTCTGGGCAGATTATGGGCAAAATCCGAAGATTGAACGTGCGTTTCTTGACTGCACCAACAGAACAGTTCTTGTGTCTGAAGGCATTGTCACACCTCGTGGGTTGGCCATAGATCACAGCAATGGCTACATTTACTGGGTGGATGATTCCTTAGATATGATTGCAAGAATTCAGCCTGATGGTGGTGATGTTGAAATTGTGCGGTATGGCAGTCGCTATCCAACTCCATATGGTATCACTGTCTTTGGGAATTCTATGATCTGGGTGGATCGGAACCTGAAAAAAGTTTTCCAAGCCAGCAAGGAACCAGGCAATACTGATCAGCCAACAGTAATACGAGACAACATTAATTGGCTAAGGGATGTTACCATTTATGACAGTCATTTCCAGGCACGTTCACCCCTTGATGTCAACAACAATCCTTGTCTGGACAACAACGGAGGCTGTTCTCATCTGTGTTTTGCCCTGCCTGACATGCAGACACCCAAATGTGGTTGTGCCTTTGGAACACTAGGCAGTGATGGCAAGAGATGTTCCATTTCAACTGACAATTACTTGATTTTTGCTCTTGAAAATGCCCTCAGAAGTATCCACCTAGATCCTGAAAATCACAGTCCTCCCTTCCGCGCAGTCAATGTGTTAAGAACTGCAGTGGCCCTGGATTTTGACAGCATAAACAACCGAATATATTTTACACAAAGTTATCCTTCAGGAACAGGAAGAATCAGTTACGTTAGTATTTTCTCAGGAATTGGCTCTCCAATAGTAGTTGCATCTGGTAAGTACACTGAAATGGGATAAAAAATAATTGCATATTAAAAAAAAATGGACTGCAGCACCTTGCACTAGCTCAGCAGGTATTTTTATGCTAATGGTCAAAGTAGGATATTTAGTTAAGATATCTGATTAAATGCTCCCTTTGACTCTTCTCCTCAGTTTTTTCCTTTTCTGAGATTCTTAT